>JAYMFT010130481.1:0-13045 GCA_038088735.1 Panulirus argus | reverse complement strand
CACTCTCTAGATGTTATGTGTATATATATATATATATATATATATATATATATATATATATATATATATCTGACTTTCATCATCGGGAGCATATATCAATAATTCAACTAATATTTTTTGACACCTACAAATTTGGTGAAGTGATTGCTAAATATAGCAGCACCTATACACATGGTGTAGCATGAGCTACACATTGACGTGTCTCTCATGATTTAGATATCATACGCATCATTTGCATACTTTCAGAAAATTATTCAAGCTTCAACCATTTCATATTCACGGTATCATTAGAATTTCATGCTCAGACGAATAACTTTTCAAATATTTAACAGGAATATTCGAAATGGATCATCTGACATCCTTGGGTAATGATGCCAAAAATATAGTTTCCAAAACTGGCAAAATTTCAGTTAGTTAATTGAATCTCAAAGATTCTTTTTTCTATACCCTCTATACTTTCCGCTTCTCTTGCTTATTACATTAGAAAGTAATGTACACAAATGGTTGATGGAGTTACAAGTAAATGGTAAATTGTTGGAGTTCAAGGATCGTGTAAGGGAAGAAAGAAAAAGCTCCCGATATTGTTGGAGTTGTGGAAATTCATTGCTGAGTAAAGTGACAGCATTTCACCCTTTCTGCCCAGAGGGAAAGAGACGCCCAAGGAGAAAGAACGACTGGGCTTTCTCATAAGACGGAACCTTAAATTTCAGGATATCGTTGTATTAGGTGGCCCATTTCAAGTGTACATAATGTGAAGAGGAACTGTGGCAAGGAAGAGCATGCTAGTGCTGATGGTAGATAATCTCCAGGTAATTCTAACGACCCAGAAATAAAATGTAGAACAGCAGCAGCGAAGGAACAATCAGGGTAATACATGAAGCAGCAAAACATGTCCTTCTCTGAGGAGGCAAGTTACTGGCAATGGGGGATTTAGGTTATAGATAGAACGGCTTGGGTGGGGTAGTGGGGAGAATTTGGATTCCTATGGTGAAAGGAAATCATGGAGACACAAATTCTTAGAGGCTGAAGAGGAAGATTTTCTATAACAGCCTGTCAGTGAACATACTATGTACTACTCAGAGGCAAGGAATAATTGTGCAAACTACAGAAAACTTAACATTTTCTGTGGAAACATAAATTGAGAATTAGAGTTCGTTCCCTACGCACCTGAGAATTGTAATGAAAGGTTCTGGGGATTTCACAATGAGGGAGTAGGAATATTGGTACCTTTAGCCTTAAATACAGTTGAAGGATAAAATCTGGTTTTTAGATTGAAGTGAAACAGACGAGCAAACATAGTCGCAAGTTTTGAAGCTAACCTCGACGATACGAGGCTGTAGATGAGGGAAGACTATGAGGGATGTTCTCTTGCCTGTGTCCAGAGAGCTGTGCTTGATGAGCCGAATGTAAAGAGATTATAGAGGGGGTCACAGGGTTAGTGAGAGACTTTGAGGGGGGGTTTAAATGTTAGTCAACCAAATGAAGAAAAGACAACGGAAATTGCTTCTTCTGTCAAAAGGAAAGACAAACATAGCATCGTCGAATAGAAAAAGGAAAGGAAATGTTGTAGGAGAAAAAAGATTGTTTTTTAGAAATGCCTTAAGATTTTTCAGTAAAGATGAAGTGTGAACAAAACCCCTTTGGCAAAAGAGCACCTTCCCCTCAGGAAGAACATATCTGCAATGATTTCGGGACGAGAGGAGAGCTGTATGCTGACCAAAGGAACGATACGTTTCCATTCCCACTACAATAACATCTACAATATGTTCAGACGAAAGAGAAACGCCACTCGGAGAGAGAGAAACGGTAATTATCCCTAAAGGAAGCGAAAAATTGAATCGTTAGTTAAGCCTGTCAGAGAGCTTTCAGAAGGGGGCAGGCACAGAGGGATGTATGGTGGTGAGTAAAGAGATGTTTTACATGATTATGATCAGGAGAACCAGTCTAGAGCGAATCATGTGGCTGTTATCAGAAGATGAAGGAGGGAAAATCTAATCCAGAGTGCTGGGACAGTTGTTGCGATGATCTGGAACATGGGTAGGGTGGCTGGCGATTTTCTCAATTTCATTAGAAAGGGAAAACGACTGGGTTCTAAGAAAATCATACTGAATGAATTAGACTGAATAAGGAAAAAATCCACATTTATGTTTTTAAGGAAAACTGAAAATCTGAATGTGTAGCACAGAAACTCTAGAGTGATTTCCTTTGAATTAAATCCAGCGTAAATGTCAAAGGAAGGCTTACGAAATTCTAGTCATAAGATTTTTGATATAGCCTGAGTTCCAAAAAAACAATATTAAGAAATCGAACCATTAGAAAAAGACAGAAAATAAGAAAAGGAAAGACAGGAATTAAAGAATATATATATATATATATATATATATATATATATATATATATGCGATTGAAATAAGATATAAGTAAACAAGTGACAGAATTCAAGAACCAAAAATAGGATTATTAACAACAGTTGGAAAAGGAGAGCTTTTTTTTTTATACAGATATACGTATAGTCTTACTTACAAACTAAGTAAAGTAATATGACACTAAAACTCGAACATTAATTTCCATTTGAAACATATACAACATAAATCTCTTAGCAATATTGGCACATTAACTTTTCAAGACTTCGTCAAAAAATTTGCATCCGCTAAATTTTCACGATTTACATAAACTGAGCTCCAAATCCCTGCAAGTTTAAATTCAACACAAAAGATGTGTCTGGAACTAGTAATAGATAGGTAGATTGAAAAAAATAAAGATAGATATATAGATAGACAGACAGATAGGATCAGGACAGTTTTGAATCACGTGACACCTTTGACGACACGAACACCTGTCATCTTGCCCTTTATATAAACCGAAGGGTGGATGTAACCCGTCACAGAGACGCCCCAGCCAGAGCCACCGTCAGTAGCTCCCTGTGACACCAGTCACCCTAGCCAGCGCCAGCTCCAGCACCTGCCCACCGGACGTCAGCCAGGTCTCCTCTCCCTAGTTCAGCCACGATGCACTTCGCTGAGCTAGCGTTGGCCGTCTCCATACTGGTAAGACCAGAGGTGGTGGCCCTCACCATCTATCAAGTTTGTTAGTGGTGGCCCTCACCATGCACTAAGTTTGGTAGTGGTGGCCCTCACCATCTATTAAGTTTGGTAGTGGTGGTCCTCACCTTGCGTCAAGTTTGTTAGTGGTGGCCCTCACTGTACTGTCACTATCGATGTGATGAGTCAGAGATAGTTAGAGTCATCCATGTCGGAATTAGAGGATAAGACAGAATCGAAAAGTTTTGCTTTATTTTTTTTAATAGGTGAGACGCACATATCATTGTCGATACGGTAGAGCGAAGGAAAGGCATTACGACAGTTGTTTGAGATAGTTGAGGCCAGAGACCAGATCGGCCACTCAGTGCAAGAAAATAAGCCATAATTCTGTTACGCGAAAAATGCCTCACCTCACGAATAGCATATTTGCAATGAATTAGGGCGAAAGTGAGTGATGAGTGTGAGCCGAAGGAAGGGAAAATGATATTCCAGGTCTCTTATGCCAGGTCTCTCGTCTGAAAGGACTCTAAAAAAGGAGGATGACCAGAGAAAGTTCACCACTGGTATATCGTCATATAGGATCCAATACCAGCTCCTCTTCACAGTCCTACAATGTCCACTCATTAGAACTAACATGGCACGCAGTTCCATCTGCTGGCTATTATGATATGACTGCTTTTTCTTTTTGTTTAGATAGAAGCAGTAAAGCCTTGTACTCATAGTCAGTCCTAATAGTTAGAGGTATCGTCTCTTATTTTCTTTTGGCATGAGTTAATACCTTTCTTACTTGACTAATATATGTGTAGCATAAACGACAGCATGATGCCAGTGTCAGACTATGCTTTCGTATGGAGGACTGACTACGTTAGACAGCATGTGACATGTTAAAGTTTGTATGTATACTTGGTTACACACACTTATGTGTAGTACGCAAGACAGCTTTTTGTCTGCATCATAACAGTCTATGTTTTGTAGTTTGACATGGTGTCATTATCTATAGTAATAAAGTGTGGAGTATAATCTTTTAGTTATTGTAAATAGGTAAAAGAAGAAAAAACTTACTTGTATCAGGCCATCGTATATTACATGTTTTACAAGAGTATGTTAGAGGCAGAGTCGTTTCTGTTTCGTCTCAATAATCATTGGTGCAATGTTTTCAGAGTGTATGGAGCAATAGTGAGGCCCGGATTATCAGCACAAACGCACCCTATGTGAAGAAGGCTCCTGCCTCTCCGTAAGTACTCGCAATAAAGTGCAGGTGATATATAAGCATGTCGTACGTTACTGAACGCAGTATACAAAACAGGTTTTCAGAATGAAAGACAAACGATATATCTGAGTCTTGGCTGGACATTATAAACAAAGATTTGCTTGCCTAATGCGCAACTCCAGGGCACACTCTATTTAGCAGATATATGAGGAAAAGGTAGGTGACGGTGTCTTGCTCTTCGTTAATGTTAATCTTAATCTTGTGCTACTGGATGTTGAAGCTGTTGGTAGTAATGACTACATTTTGTGGAAATTAAAGGTGAGATATATCAGAATATAATAGCAGGATTAATTCACAGACCCTCTACACCGGCACCAGAGGTAGACGTGAGTCTATATATATATATATATATATATATATATATATATATATATATATATATGTGTGTGTGTGTGTGTGTAATTTAGATACAAAAATACAATATATATCTAATGGGTTGAGAATGAGAGTAACTTCATCTCTCGTGTTGTTTGTCACTGGCGTGTCTGCTTAGAAGGCAGATTTGTCCTTTCTTGATGCTTGATTTGCGACTTCTCTTCCAGTCTTCCACGTAACTCTGTGTCTCTACTGCTTTATACAATGACTTTTTCACTTCGTATTTCTGGTATGTTTATGGTAGCAAAGGTAGAGATGTGATAAGTAAATGAGGCAGCAACACGCCAAATATGTTTTGGACAGGTTATGAGCCTTGAGACATATCATTATTTACGTGAAAAGGTATTGGACAATGGATATACCAATTTCTTTCCTTAACCACTGGAAAGCATGTATCAAAATGTATCAATATGAATGTAGCGTAGTTTACATACGATGGTATTTATCTATGGTAACGATTGAGAAAGAAAAACTCAGTTGTGATTCTGTTTTGTTCAGCGAGGAGGTGCATGGAAGACTCTCTCCATCATAGATGAGTAAATCAAGCACCTATCAGTCATGCACACACATAACTAAAATACCCTCGGTTTTCACAGGTCCTTCCTGGCAGCTATGCGCCTGCCTAGTGGTGTGATTATGCCTGCCAAGGCTGGTGATTCAGATCGGAATATTCCACATCAATCTAGAGCTGGCAGTTCAGATGGGAATACTAAACCTCAACCCAGAGTTGATGATTCAGATGGGAATTTTATACCTCAACCCAGAGTTGATGATTCAGATGAGAATATAAATTCCAGGCAAGGTGAGATCAGTAAGATAGTTTTCTTTCTCTCTCTCTCTCTCTCTCTCTTTCTCTCACTCACTCTATTTATGTACTCATTACTTTATCATACTTGATCGCTGTTCCCCGCGTCAGCGAGGTAGCGCCAGTAATCAGACGAAGAAAAACCCATCCACTCATACATACACATATATAGATGCATGCACATATATGCACAATACACACTTATACATGCCAACATATACATATAAACATACATATACATACACATGCATATGCACATATACACATGTACATGTTCATACTTGCTCGCCTCCGTAAATTCCTATCGCCACCCTGTCCCACAGGAAATAGCATCGCCACCCCCTGCGTCATCGAGGTAGCGCCAGGAAATACACGACAAAAGGCCACATTCGCTCGCATTCACTCTCTAGTTGTCAGGTGTTATGCACCGAAACCACAGCTCCCTATCCACATACATGGCCCCACAGACCTTTCCATGGTTTACCCCAGAAGTTTCACATGCCCTAGTTCAGTCCATTAACAGCACGTCGACCCCAGTATACCACGTCGTTCCATTTCACTCTATCCCGTGCACGCCTTTCACCCTGCTTATGATCGTGTAATTTCTTAAAGTGTTCGTTCCGAAACATTTCCGTCTTAATGTTGCCATAGCATCTTTAATATCTTTGTCCATGACTACTTAAAGCTACGATTCGCTATGTGAAGTGTATCATTACAGCGGCGGATGATTGCATTACGTACAACGTGTCTCCCGGAGACACTTACGTGATCACATCTGAAGGCTACCCGAACAAGTACCCCAACGATGAGAAGTGCATAAGGAAATTCAAAGTAAGTGTGAAGTTTTAACTTTGGATCACATCCAAACAGACTCTGTAAATCATCTGTTTCTACATTAGTGATTCTAGCGTCTATACTTTTATATAAGACACTGCAGATATTATTGGAAACCAATCTATTTCTTTTTTTTTTTTAAGGAATTTGATCATATCAATCTTGAAATGTACTTAAGGGCAAAAACTCACACCCGTACTGGAAAATATTGGAAAAAAGAAAAGAGATATTCCCCCCTTTGTATAAGATGCATCAAAGAGTGAACGAAGTGGTCTCTCTCAGGCTAACCCAGAGGCTGCATTTACCGTTGCGTGCCCCGAGTTCGACCTCAGGAAAAGCGCTGGCTGTACAGATGACTTCCTCAGGATCAAGTTCAAAGGAGGAGCGAAAAACAGGTAATGTCTTAATGAGAAAGGTGACAGGTTTTCTTGAGTAGCTCTGTACTGTGTACCTACGAAGAGAGGTTGGGGACAGGCAATTGAAGAGATGGATATTTTGAAAGTCATTAGAGCAGCGATAGGCGTTCCTGGAGACTTTAGTAGCTCGAGGAATAAAATCCTTTGCCCTTTTCCTGTTCCACACTGTAACTTGAATATGCAAAATTCTAATCTGGACAAATCATAAGACATATGGAGACATCTCTGTGTTGAATCTTAAGTCTGGCAAACCAGCAGGTTATACAGGTTGGGTGAGGGATGGTGGTATCAGATATCCACATTCTCTAAAACAGTGCATTGTGCCCTAATGATATACTGGTGCTTTACCGAAAGGTTCTGCGGAAATAGTTTCACCACACAAACTGGCACGACTAAAGTTCTCACCGTCAAGTTTAAAACGGACGACGAGAAGAGAGGCATAGGCTTCAAATGCAACGTGACCGTCACACGTGAGTTGCAACTGTACACCGATCACCATCACCTGCGGTGTGGTGCACTTTATACTTATTGGTCGTCCTGTTCCTTGTAGTCTTTATATTAGCCTTGCTGCTGCTGATGCGTCATTGATTCATTATAGTGGACACCAGTTTCCAATTCATTCTATTGGTAAAGTTGGCTGCTTTAAGCAGGAAACGGATTTGTAAAGGGGGTGTCACTCCAAAATTCTGTTAGATGTTTTTGCGTTAAATCTTGAGATGGTATCACTTCAGGAGTCCTGCAGATTTGGCTTCAACGCATTGGTCTTGAAGAATTAGTATCATAGCAGCAGTCTCCTACTGCAGGGATAATCCCTTTTTTTCTGAATTGTGGCATAGAATTTATAAATTTTCTCTTTACTATTCAGTGTTATTAATTCAAGCTAAAATGAATACATTTATAGTTTTTCCTGCTTTTTCTTTCAGGTCAAGCTGGTCGGTGTGGTAAGTAACACCAGAAATCATATAGCAATTTAAGAAAGAGTCACTTTCGTGAACACAACACAGCATGGAAATGGTAAATGTAAGGTGTTCTCTCTACAGAGATCACCTGAACATTCGCCCTCTTAACTTTTATTTTATTTCCTTGGCCAGGTAAGGTTGAATTAAGTTAACGTTAGATTCAGTTAGCCTTTGGCTAGGTGAAGTTAGTTAAACAAAATGAAATAATAGCCTAACCTAACCTAACCTAAACCCATCTTAACCTAATCTAACCTACCTTAAACTAGCCTATAAGAAAAGATATTAGGAAAGGGAGGTCGAATCATCAGTTGATTGATTTAGTTACTAGATCGAAATCAAGGTGATGTATTCAGACAGAGATATATTCAGAATAAGATCATGATTTAAGTACAGACCATAAAATGTAGTTCTTTTCCACCCACCCTCTCACCCCTCTCGACTGTGGACAACAGTGAGACGCTGGACACGGTGTATTGTGATGTGCTTTACAGAGTGTGGGAAAGTCAACCGGGCGACACGCATCGTAGGCGGCATGAAGACTGAGATTCACGAGTACCCCTGGCAAGTGGCGCTGTTGATCAAACCCGCCAAGACGCTGTTCTGCGGAGCCTCCATCATCAACAGCCAGTGGATCCTGACCGCTGCCCACTGTGTTGATGGGTGAGTCGAATGGGGGGGGGGGGCCTTCTTTCTCTTTGTTGTTGTAGTTGAATTCACCTCTCATCCCTTAACTGTCGACACGCCTCACTTAAAAAAAGAGAAAAAGAAGAAGTCCCTTTTGTAGTACGTAATCACTACCCCTAACGGCTGATCTTCTCTCTCTCTCACTCTCTCTCACTCTCTCTCTCTCTCTCTCTCTCTCTCTCTCTCTTCAAAGATGAAAAAAACAGTGGATGAGTGGGAAAACTGAGTGGAAAAAGAAAGATTGTCAAAAAAGTAAGGGAGAGATTTCTAAAGAACTTGGACAGAAAACTCCAACAAAGGCTTAATGAAATCACACAGTAGGGGAAAGAAAATAGATTTAAATGAAAGAAAAAAAGGAATAGCAGATAATTTCCTTACATTCATGCTGTCTTTCCTTCTTCTTACCCGTTTAACAAAACTTTACATTTTCCATTCCGTATTCATCATTGTTCCCAACACCTTGAGGTGAGATCTGCTAGCCATAGGTAAGCATGTAAGTCCCCCACTCCTTCCTCTCATGACAGAAACAGTGACGTGTTCACAGCTTTGATCACATGCTATAAAACTGCATTTCATTAGTCACTTCTCTTCCCCCCGCAGTTTGGCTCCCAGCAAAATTAAGGCAGTGCTCGGCGACCACAACTGGGTTTCCCCCTCGGAAACCTCTGTCACAAAGACTCTCACCGTTGAGCAGGTACAGACAGACCAACTGAAATTTCGTTGTCTTTTCTTAGTTCAAAGTTTTGCTTCCGGGAGGCTGAGTTCTCCCAGGTGGGCAGGAGGAGCTGAAACGGGTATAACCGAGAGGTCGTCATCCCACTGGCGTGGTGGTGATGACTGGCAGGTCCTCTTCTTGTTAAGAAGATGACCTTCAGTAATGGGTTCACTTCCACTGGCTTTAGTAACTTAGCTAATGAAGCATATCAGACCCAAAAGAGGACCAGAGTGAAAAATTTGACATTTAAACAGGGGAAACAAAATTATTCTCAGTTCGGCGCAGCTTTTTTACTGCACATAATACCGGTCGTCTATCGTTCCCCAGGTGATAGTCCACAAAAAGTACAACAGCCTCACCTTTAACAACGATATAGCAGTGCTGAAGCTGAAGAAGATGGTTTCCTTCAATAGCAACAACAAGATCGCCCCCGTCTGCCTCCCTTCGGCTAGCGAAAGTTACAAGAACATTGAGGCCATAGTCACAGGCTGGGGAGCTCTTGTAGAAGGTCAGTAATCATTAAGCCTTCCTTTAGAGTCAGTCACATACCGACCTCTCCTCTCGTTCATTATCAAAGAGTCTGTCCTCAGGTGAGGAACATTTCAGTTTCGCTTTGGCTAGCCATGGCTCAGTCTCTCTCTTCAAGTCAGTCATTCACCAGTCAGCCAACTAACTAGCCGGTCAAGGGGTTCCATCTCATCAGGTCTGCATTAGACAACCCTCTCCTTAAGACTAGCAAGGAGTTCAAGTGCCTCCTGGTCAGTAGTGACTTAACTTTCCTTTAGATTAGTCATGGGTCAGCTAATTCTTATGCGAGTCACAGGGGAGTCATTCCTTACATAAGTCACTTTTCAGTGTAGTTTTAGCTTAGCCATGGATCAACTTCTCGTCTTAATCATGGGCCAGCTGCTGCTCATGCCGGTAGTTGGTCGGCCTCTTCTCATGTGTGTCATGAATTCAGGTTTCCTAGGATAATGAAGAGGTAAATCCTGGGATTTGCTTTGGTTACCCTTTCCCCAGGTCAGTCGCTAATTAGTTTGTCCTTACATTAGGTCAGCATTCTCTCACATCCTATAGGGATCATTGTCTTACATGCTTTACTTCTTCATCTCCTCTTACATTATATAATGGTTTAGGTTCTTCACATGTCAGCCATGTCTCGACCAGAGAAAGTACCTCCTAGATGACACCAGTAGGTAGTACAATATGATTATTCATATTGGATGTATTCTTTTTTTTCTTCAGCTTGCGTTGTTACCCGAAGCATGTCATATGCCAGTAAGGAAGGTATGACACTTAAACGTCTCAGTCTAATATTATGCTAACGATAACTTTGTTGGCCATGGCAGGTGGAGGTCTCCCAAAGCAATTGTATGAGGTGACGGTACCAACCATGACCAACGGCAAGTGCAAGGAGAAGTACGGGCAGGACGCGATCACCTCCAACATGATCTGTGCTGGCCTAGACGAGGGAGGCAAAGACGCCTGTCAGGTAAATAGCAACCCACTTTCAGACACACACACACACACACACACACACACACACACACACCTGGTATGTACTCATCTTTCGTATGGCACAGTCCACTGCGTCGAGAGTATATATCAATACAGCGTAGCCCCAGTTGTAGAAGAGGGCATTAATCATCACGGCACAGCTCGTTTCATACAACCTTTACAGATTTCTATTCTTACCCAACTGTGTGTACATATGTTATTCCTAAGGCAAGTTAAAATAAACAACGTCTGATAGTATTAGTGCTAACTGTTCGTGATGCCAATGTAACTTAAATCAGTGGCATCTTTGAAAGAATACAGTTTTATGGTCATTTGTAGCGATTTGGTTCAAGGTATATATATAGAAAGAACATCACAAATGCGTCACTGTGGCCCCTTGGCTGCTGCCAGGCACCACAGCTGATCAATAATGACGGGTTGTTACGTGCTATATTTTGCTCACAGAGGACCCAGTTCCCTCCTAGTGATAGCAGACAACCCATAGTAATAATTACGGAGACTCCAGCGGTTGCATGGTCATTACTGACTACCACAGTCCAATAGCTGTGGTATATTGATGCATAATGTCCTTTCCAGGGAGACTCCGGTGGCCCTCTGATCACTCCCAGCCCCAGCTCCCCGCCTCGCATGTTGCAGATCGGCATTGTGTCTTGGGGTGTTGGCTGCGCCCAGCCTAACAACCCCGGAGTCTATACCAGAGTCAGCAGTAAGTAGATGTACACAATTTCCAGTTGTGGCTGGATTGATAATCCTTGTTTTTTGTTTTCCTTTTAAAGTCATGCAATGATATTGTGATGCCATTCATAGGATTGTTGTGGAAGGACTATCAATGTGTGAGATTTGAATACACAAGTGCCATCGGTGTATACACACACACACACACACACACACACACACACACACACAAACAAACACCCACACACACAGACACACACACACACACACACAATGATGGTGGAAGACAGTGAAAGAAAGCCTCGGTATGAATATCACACAACAGGTAAAAAGCTGCAGGAATCTGTATGTGAGAGGGATTTGCCATAGTTCCAAATCTGTCACCAGAGTCCCAGATTATGAGAATTTATTTCAAGCATATGGGTCAGAATATACTCAGCAAGCTGTTGGCATCTTAATGCTAACAATGCGCTGCTCATTTTTGGTCACAGCACTTACAGAAGCACAATAGAATAAAATAGAGAAGATCCAGAAGAGGCCAACAAAAGATGATACGAAAATCAAAAGAATTGAGTTACAGAAAAAGGTTAGAAGCCTTAAAGGTTCCCCACTATACAAGAGAGAAGAGTGAGGGGTGACTCGAACACAACCTCTAAGTTTATTAGACCAGACTGATAACGAAGATAGTGAACAGTTCTCCGAAGGATGTTGGTGCTTCAGGCCCTGATATATGAAATTTCTCCACCTAGACTGAACGTAAGTGCAGACACACTTGATAAACCGACTGAAATATTGTTCCAAATGTCACTGTAAGATAAGGTACATACAGTCCCTAAATGTCCTCATTCAAAACAGGCGTCCGAGTAGCCTCAAATTATTATCACGAAGGTCCCTCGAGGACCAAAAGTCACTGGTGAGGCTGCACACTTTCCCATCTGATGACGGTGGTAAAGCCTTGCCGAAAGATGACTTCTTACTCGCGATGTCATCACCAGCAAGCCGAGTACCCTAACACCTACACACTTGTCAGGGTCAGTAATTGATATCAACGTCTTTGCCATGTAAAAGAAGAGAAGGTTCGTTTCTCTATAGCCAATCTCTTTCTCTCCTCAGACTACCTGGACTGGATCATAAGCCAGACTGGCGGTTCGACCAGCTGCCTTACACCTTAGGCGCGGGATGGAACGTCAAACTCTGCCGGGGACTGGCACAAGCTGAGGACCTCGTCTCACACCTCAGTGCTTTTAGTGTGGTGTCTTGATGATTTTTGACTGAGTTGCGATATTCAGCACGTGAAAACACTGTGTGGTTTGTGCACTGTTTTTATAAATAAATAAAGTCTGTTTGCCTGATTATTTTGTATTTATCATTTCAATGAACAGCATATCGAAATAGCACTCTGTATCAAACTACAGGTTTATCGTATATATATATCAATTATAAACCTCCAACACTCCTTTCATGGGTTTCCAGCAGCTTCGAGGCTGAACTCCATGCAGGAGCAGATAGATGATGGATTCCCGAGGAATAAGAAGATCCTCGACTGGACTTTACTCCTTTCTGTCCACTGATGAAGGTGGCATCTAGCTAGCAGCTTTGCCAGCCTCCGTCTGCACGTGAGAAGTCTCACTCAGCGGATGTTTAGTTTAATCTACACATTTGGTGTCGCCAGCGATATATGTGTGTGTGTGTTGGTGGGAGTAAAGTATGAAGAGTCCTGTAGAATAGTAATTTTACCAATGGGGTTAGAAGA
>JAYMFT010130470.1:0-13045 GCA_038088735.1 Panulirus argus | reverse complement strand
TATATATATATATATATATATATATATATATATATATACAGAAAGAGAGAGAGAGAGAGAGAGAGAGAGAGAGAGAGGTTACCGCAGTGGTCAGATAGGGTCAGCCCAGAAATATATGCTACAATATATGAAGTGTATCGTGCAACGTTGAGGAAATGAAGACGATGATTTTAACTCTGCAATACGATATAAGAAGAGCTATGAAAAATGGGGTGTGGGTTGGGGTAGAAGGCTTGGCCGTCCACAAGGATTTTTTTTTTATGTTGAAGACGTCACGGACAAAAGGCCACATCAAGGCCGGGACCTAATTGAAATACAGAGAGAAGTATGAGACAGAAAAAGAAAAGACGAGGAAAGTATTTACGAATTTTTGAGAAAATGAAAGACGTGTCTTTTGAAATGAGCCAGGTCACAGTTATTGAGAAAGACGAGAAGGTAGAGAGTTCCTAAGCTTTGACGTGTAAGGAATGAGGCACTTATCAAAACGGCACACGCTTGAGATGCCGATGGCCACACCATAATCATGTGACGCAGCAGCTTGCCGAGTATCGAGTGGTCTAACTAGTGGTGAGGGCATACAAGCAAAAAAACAAAGTAATACCTATAGAAGAGGGAAAGTAAACCAACATTGCGGCGTATGGCAAAGGGGTCAAGCATGGAAGTTTGGGTTTTAAGCCTACTGATGCCAGGGGTCAAGACTGTCAACGTCATGTGAATGATTTGGAATGGTTTTATTTGGTAAAAACATATGAATTTCCAGTGTAGTCCTTATAATAGATTTCAGGTAAGGGATAACAGTACGAGAGAACGAGAAGTATAACTGAACTAATATGAAACTATAATGATTTCTCAAAGACTAAAAACTAATATCATAAACACATTTTCTTACTAATCAATAATCTTGATCACCGGGTGTGTAAGATCATACTAATACTATACCCACACTAATGCATGTCTAACCCATTATCAACATAAGTCTAGCGACTTTTCTCATTAGCATTTTGAAAATAACAATAATTCCGGCACTATTCGCAAGCAAATTTTGTCGGTTAGCGGTGAGCTTAGAGTATTCAGTTTTAGAAATATGCAATACTTTTAGAGTTTGAGTACGAAAGTTTATGTTTTATCTGCCAACACTTAGTCACACTGTCACTCGATGGGCCACATGGACAGTGAGAGTGTATGTGGTCTTAGAATTATCTTTAACGCCCCGAAGAAGGTGTTATAGATTTTTCGGTTGGTGGATGTAGCTTGATGTTGACGGCCTTAATGACCCTGGCAGTTGATAAGCCTAAAGCCCAAACAACCAACCAACCAGCCAACAGTGTCACACCAGTGCTCTATGGTGATTGGTCCTGGAAAGGTGGATTTAGATGTAAGTAGTTCCGTGTCATGTTTTCTGCTTGTAAATCCAACAACCCAGAATTAGATCTAATCAAAACTGAACTACCATAGCAGGGAAAATCCATTGCCAATATGTAAACCAGCAAACAGTGTCATCATAAGGGAGAAATTGTTAAGAACTTTAGGTATCATCTCGAGTTACCTGCCATACTGTTCTTAGTAGCATTTTGTAAAACTATAGGCTTACTTGCCTCACCATAGAGTACGTGCTTAATCTTGGAAGATAGTTTGCCTTTACGAACATTCCGACAGATCACTGGATGCAAGTGTATTCTTGGTAAAACCTGCACATTTTACAGAAAGAAAGCATTACCATGTTGGATGAGCACTGCTTCTCATACAACAATTATTATTTCAACTGCCGACTTTTTTTTTATGCAACAAGTCATACATCATTTTCAGATGGCGTTGGGTTTTTGTGTTACCACTCACAGCCGAACAGGAACGCCCACCAAACGCCAGTTTTACCCAATCAGGCCAGAAATATCCTACTTGAGTATATGCTTATAAACTTTCATGTTACTAATTTGTTTCAAATTTACGAATGGAACTGCTTCAGAAGGTGATTCGTAGTCACGTTATATTCAACTTACATTTTATGATAACTTTCTTTACTAACTTTTGTAGGGCTGTTGTTGGGAAAAGCTAACTGATAAATGACTTAAAATTTTATGAGTAACCGTTTCGAAACTGATTTTCGAAAGATTGTCCAAAGATTATGGTTGTCCGCCATGACTCCTGTCCACTTTTCTTTCAGCATCATCGGTTATTAAAATAGTTAATGTCAGCGGCCCTGGCATGCGATATCGGTCAAGATGGTATTTGTTAACTTCTTCTCTATATTAATACTAGAAAGGTAGCATAATTACAGTTTAATCGTATCGAACGGTGCCTTATACCAACACGTAATCGTTTTTATCACTGTTGAAAAATTTGGCTGTTTCCATAATCGCGAGCTTCGTCCCATGGCGGAAAGTAAACATATAGAATTACATTTGATCAGCTTGGCGAAGGAGGCCGTCTCAACGAATTAACGGCATTGAATTCTGTCGTTTGTATATACGACAGAACTACAAACTGACCATAAATTGAACATTTTCGTATGACTAAGATCGTCCCTCTGCCGTGAAACAAAATGCTGTTTATCCACTGAATTTCCATGGCTTAGAATAGCCGTATAACAAGAACAAATTATACTTGCAGCCGTAATATATGAAATGTAGAAGCTGGATTCTAAGTAGTTCATTGAGAATGACAAGTAAGTGGTCGAGTAGAAGACTTATCATGTAGGGTTAGGGTAGTGAAACATGCAGTTTTTCTCTAAATCATTTAATAGTGTTACATAGTCTAACTTCATCAATACTTCTAATTTACTGACTTGATGGACCCTTGTGATCAAAGTATATGAAATTATAATACAAATCAATACGGATCAAGGCGGCACCATGCCAGGGTGTTGAGGGTGGACATATTTTGGGAAGAGTCCTTGGTTAAAGAGGCGACCCTAGATGGGCAGGAGCCTGTGTTAAAAGTAGATATATGTTGAAACATTATTTATTGTTGGGGTAATTGCTTAGACAGGGTAAATATTAGGAAGGGACGTATGACCTGAGAGAAAAAAATCTTGGGAGGGGACCTGTTATAAGATAAATGTTGGGAGGGGACCTCTGATGAGCACTTGTGAAGGGAAAGGATCTTGACCTGGGACAGACTCTGGATGAAACATGACACATCGTTCACTCGCTCTTAGAAAAAGATTCTCCTGGTTAGTAAAGTGAATCACAATGCTCGTCAGTGTTGGGGTGTCAGCGAACACTTTTACCTAACGAGGTAACAAATTGCTTCTACGGGTAACCTAATGATCACAACAATGAAACTGAAATCCAGGCAAGTGATCCTACTTCACGAGTTCGGTGTAGGGCAAACGAATGGTGTTGATCCAAAACAGCTTAGTTGCTTTATGGTTAATATCTCAGTTTTCAGTAATGGGCATTTGTTTCAGACGAAGAATTATTTCAGAAATATAGTCAAAGCTTAATGAGTTACAGTACCAAAAATCGGAACTAACATTTCTTTCACATCTTCATTATACAGGTTACTGGGAATGTTTTCTGCCGAGGTCAAAGCATACAAATAACCGTGACGATAATAAGCCAAGGCGTTTGTCAAATGAAATTGTGATCAGCTGTATTACTAGAGCCAGGATTGGAGTACCCATTTCGCCAAGTAGGCCATGGAGCTAGGGCCCGGGACAGTGACATAGTAAGGGAGGTGCAGGGATGGGTAAAAGCCCTTGGGCGCCAGGGTCGGGAGCGTCTAATAAGCAACCATTTCGTCGAGAATTTAGCTGTTCCAATATATCCCATGACTCATTATTTTGTTTTGCTTGATATTTAATGTCAGTATGTCATCAGAATTATCATGCCTAAGGAAATTCCTTGATTTCATTTTGTCCCTAGATGTGAAAACTGTTCTAAAAGGACAAATGAAACCTTTGAAATAAATTTAAGGGTGCAACAAATGAAAAGAATCCTCGATATTTACACTGGTATCTCGGTTGATTGGCTGTTTTTGTATTGTGGGGTTTCTATGTAATGCTTTTGTCCATGTTGCAATGATTTTTTGAAAGTCAGTATCAGCAAGGATATTTATGTCTCATTATGTCTAAAAATGTACCAGCTACAAAACTATGTAATGTTCTTTACACGTCACTGGTCTTAATTGCGTCGAGTTTTGTCCTTTTATCTAAACCACAGCATGTATTTTGTCATTGTGAGCAACACTGACTGAAAAGTTATGTATACGACAAGTAAGATACACGTATAGTGCCCTAGGAGAGTTTCCCTTGCCATGTACACATATACAACTGACAGTGACATAATTAAAAGCGTGAAACGGTTAAGACATGAAAGTTGCTGAATGAATGGGCAATGAAGCAGCCACAGAGCAGTCTCAAGGTCGCTCAAACTCCCACGACGCTTTCACGCGTAGCTTTCCTTTTCAGTTTTTGGCCCCTGTCAATATGGAGCACGCATGACCCAGCAGGATAGGACGATGACGGAAGTAAATAAATACCTCGCTGCAGGAACTCCTATCTGCTGAATCAACTGATGATTGGCTTAATGGTGCCCCTGACGACGGCGCCGCAGCTGGTGCAGTTATCTTTCCCCCTGGCACAGTCGGCACACAGGTGGAGGTGGGAGCAGGGCAGGAATATCACCGCCGCTGGTTCCTTCCCGCATTGACGACACATGAGACGACTCTCCTCCTCCGTCAGCTGCCGCTGAAGGATCTGTGCTGAGCCACAAAAAATGTCATCTACGATTACAAGCACCAGCGTATCTTTAAGCATTATATTCTCAGGGAAAGAATATTTATGATGAAGGAAACAACAGCTTACAGGCATACGTGCGGTGATAACATTAAGGCACTGCGAAATACGAACCTCCTTCATGATAAGGTCGAGATGATGGGTCGTGTGATCGGTCTCGTCGCTAGTCTGCAACCCCAGCTGTGAACACACACACACACACAAAAAAAGATAAATTTTCAGTGGAGCAAAGCTTTTGACGTATCATTTATGATTCACAAACATTGGAAACTTCGGCGTTTGATGGACCGCACTGGCAGCGCTAACCGATATTCGTACAGTGTCATCAAAAGTACATTTTTTTGCATATAAATCTGCTTAGGTTCAGTGGTTTTAGAATATAGTTGGTGATGTACGATTCCACTTCGTTTACTATATACTTTTAGTGTTTATGATGGAACTACGAATGAAGATAAGAAAATGACTATATCTCTTGAACACCTGATGCTTTTCGACAATGAATACCATTAAAAAGTTCAGGATTCATCGTAAGCCCTCTCACTGGCCGTGGGTGTGTGACGCTTTGCGTTAACCAGTGATGCCTATGCCATAGTTCTCATGAACTCATCATTTTTCGTTGGACATTAGATTTTTAGAGTTTTTGAAAATTTCGTAAATTTACTTAGAGGTGAAGAGTTATTTGGTGTTTGCAGAAGACGCGGCTTCGGTGAAAGACTAGAAAAAGAAGCTCCAGAAGGTGGTATCAGAGTTTGGGAGTATAAATGAAAGGAAGTTGAAAGTTAATGTGAATAACCGTAAAGTAATGAGATATAGCAAGTTAAATAGGAAAATGATAAGGATTGTTAGGCAAATGCATAAGAGAACGGCGAGAAGAGGGATTATTTCTTATCCTAAGCAGTGATGTAATATCATATGTTAAAAAGTACCAAGAATCAGCACATATACCCTACTTTAGAGATTCACCCAAAAATGATTTTTTGACGTCATAAACTGCATAAACGAATACAACTGCGTGAGCAGCATTGGACACTGGATGACGACACACACTCACAAATGATGGCCCGGATGTGTCGTGTAACTTTGGTAAAAGGGAGTCCGGAGCTAACATGGAGTGTTGATATGCCACGGTTTCATCATACACTAGCTTAAGGGTAGCCATACTATGCGATGTACTCAGATTGATAAATGACAAAAAAAAGATTCTTTTCTATGAAATGATGTCCTTTGTCGAAAATCGCCACCCTCTCACCTCCATAGGGATGGAGTTAGGATCGGGTGTCCATCGTCTTTTGTGAAGTATTAGAATCAAGCATCTGTTAAGATGTATAAGAGATGAGGGAATCCAATTATGATATATGATTATAAGATAATTATAATTATTGCTAATACAATTATCGCACAGCAGAGAATTTAAGGGAAACAACATGAGGTGATGTGTCACAATTGTCGCTGTCATGAATGTGAACCACTGTGTTTTCATTTGTGTTTTGGTAAACGTGAGCCGTTGTATGTTATGAACACGTGTAATGGCACATTTATACATACCTAGCAAGATATAACAATTAGTAACAGATATTTCTCAAAAGCGACGTGTGGAGCGTCTGCATCCGCGTTCTCTCACCTGCGCACTGTCGTAACAGAGATTGGCGCTCTTCTCGCGATGGTCTTCCTCGTAGTCGAACACCACCTCCAGTGCCTCCGTCGCCGTGCGATGAAGAACACCATGTTTCTCCAGATGAAGCTTTAGTGCCTTTTTCACCGTAATTGGATTCAGACCCATCCGCACGAGACGCTGCGGGGAAAAAAAAGTTAAAAACAAAAAACTCCTAGTATGCAACAAAACAGTTATTCTGTGATGGCTTAAGGCTCATGTGACGATTAAATATTTATGTTTTCCTTCGTAGAAAGGAAACGTTTATGATTTTTTTATCTTTTTTCTGACAGTCAAAAGACTAACCTAAAATAGTAAAGATGCGTTTAATCCGACCCTTATGAATTAGGTCAAAAGCTGGTATATATCAAACCTAGTTATGGTGAAGATGTGTATGACCTAAACTGTACGGGTTAGGTCAGACACATCGTATCAATTAAATTAGGGCCTTTAAATAAACCTGCAAAGAGTCAGGTCAAACGGCAGTCGTGTTGGGGGTGTAAAGAAGTTTTGATCCGACTGTTAAGAGTGTAGTAAAGATGGCTTTTTACCTGTCCTGTTAGGGTGTGATATAGATAAGGGTATGGTGGAGATGCGGGTGTAAATGACTTTTAACCTGAAACAAGGCCACACCTGACTACATTATTCCTCGAACACTTCGACAACTCAGGACCCAAATTCGCCGCAAGCAGAGGGAAGCTCGAGAAGCAGCAGTCCCCAAGTACTCCCCGCCCACCTGGTACGATACACTCCGTAAACTCCCTGACCTCTCGCATGTCTATGGGAAAGGGTCACGGAAAAGGGACGTGATTGCTGCCTGTATCATCATCGGGTATGACTTTGCTTGGGAGATTGGCATCCCTACCTCCCCCGAGCAACGCGCTTGTCCATCATGCAAAAGACCCGACAGCCGCACCCTTGTCTACTGCCTTATAAGATGTCCCCACACACAACGCTTCCGTGACGCCTGCTGGACCACTACTCCAACGACCCCCTGACGGAGATACGATGAACCTACCCATACTGGCCAGACATTATGTAAATAATATTGATGTCGTGTTGAAGGAATATCCTGACTTCCTTAGGCTTTGACTAAGTCTCTTTGTTATATTTTATGTACTCGCGACACTTGCCAGATGCATCTGGTATTATTGTACAGGGGTACCTAGTGACAACACTAGGATCCCTATTCCTCTATCAAGGAATAAAGTGTTAAAAAAAAAAAGAGCGTACTGAAGATGGCTTTAAATCTGACCCGTAAGAATGCAGTGGAAAGGGTATAGTGAAGATAAGGGTGTAAATGAAATGGTCTTTGACCAGAATCTCAAGAATGTAATGACGTCATGGGAGTAGTGAAGATGAGTGCGGAGAAAAGATGGCCTTGGAACTGAACCGTGATATTGTAATGAAGATGAGGATTTGGTGTTAGTGAATATGTGGGAGTAGCGAAGATGGCCATTGACCTGACCTGGGGATGTTATGAAAATAAAAATGAATTGAAGATGATCTTTTACTTGACCAATATGGATGTAGTGAAGATGGTCATTGACCTAATTATGTGGCTCAGGAGGATGTGGTCGAAACAAGGGTACAGTAACAATGTAGATATTATGAGGGATATAGTAAAATTAGCTTTTGACCTGACTTGTAGGGATACAGTGAGGATGAGGATGTGATGATGAGGGAGTAGTGAAGGAAAGGATTTATTTGAAAAGAGGATATAGGGTAAGGTTAAAGGCCAATGATGTCGAGGGTGAAGTGAAACTGCCTTTTGACCTGACCTGTAAGTACAAATGCTCCTGGACTTATGACTGGGTTACATTTCGATAATCCCATCGTAAACTGAAAATATAGTAAGTCGAAAATATATTTGATAATGTATTACTCTACATCTACCCTACCGAACATCACATCTTAGCCAGGTTCTCAGAACATTTACATTAGCCTACAGTTGGACAAAATCGTCTAACACAAAGCCTGTTTTATAACAGTGTTGAATATCGCACCATCGTTAAGTCGAAAAATCGTAAGTAGAACCATCGTAAGTCGGGGAGCCTCTGTATATACTGTATATGGTTATAAAGTCCGGTAAAGAACTGTTTTTACAATTCTGACAGTAAAATCAATCTGCAGAATTTGAAAAGGATGTTCCTTTAGCTCCACTATGCAACACCACTTGTAATAACAGAACAAAATTTAACATCCGTTTAATGAAACAAACAGCACTACCATGACAATGGCCCGGTTACAACACTCTCTCCTCACATTCCTGTTGTGTAATGATGCCAAGAGCTCCAATGGAAACACTAGACTCCGGTGGAAAACTATTTCAATATAGAGGCAAATCCGAATTAAAGAAAATGGGATGGCCTTGATTAGGGCCTCAGCTGCCCGTGCCGTTTCAGCTAACATAAAAAAAAGAATTATGGTGAGTGATAGTGTCGGGGGAGGCATATTGCACTCACTCACGAATACTGGCGTCTCTGGTCCTAATTGTTGTTGGAATGATTAAAGGTAACCCCAGAGTGCTTCATATCTTTGAGAATGCAAATTACAACTAAATGTTTAAAGCTAACCTTGGCGATAGGATGGTGGAGAAGCAACTCTGCTTCTTGGTTGGAGAGTGAGATTGAGCGGTTTTCGACGGTGGGCACAGAATTTTTCCAGTTGTGAGTGTCTGCCTCTTCACCAGCCCACAGCCTGATGAAGGGACAGAAAGGGTAAAACCGGGCGTGGTCTCTCACCGGGTCATCTCCCTGCCGCCAACCAAAGAGGCCACCGCCGCAGTGGAAGCACCGGACCCAATCGGCCAGTCCCGTGGAGAAAAATCCCGCCTCTGCCAACAGGTCAGGACTGACGCCCACCTCCTGAGGCCAGCGGGTGAACGTTTGCAAACGACTGGAGGGAGTACTGAACTGAGGAAAAGCCAGTTGCCCGCTGTCCAACAGCCGCACGGCATCTGCCAACGGAACAAACCTTCCTTAGATATCATAAACAACATTGAGATCTTAACGTGCTACTGAATCAATAAAATTTTAACTAAAGTAGTTGAGGAAGACGGTGAATGTGATATCTTTTTTAAAGTTAACGGAATATTCTCTTTTCATAGCGTGTCTAAAATTTCATGTTATTTACCTACTTACAAAAGCGAATGCTGTTTTTCAGGTGAATTCAGGTGTTCATATCAAACCTTGAAAGTAGAAGTTTTCAGAATTATTTTGTTTGGATGAATTTTGTGCAATACAACCGTGTCAGGATTTTTTTTCTTCGTTGTTATTAGCTTACGCCTCGTGTGTTTTGTGGATTCAAAAGGCTACAGCCACCTTGTCATCTGGTAACCACGAAGTCCAACATATTTAGGGAAAATGATGATCAATTACACGCAGTAGAGGCTTTTATTCATTTGACAGGAAATTTAGAATCAGTAACAATAATTATAGATTCAGATCGAGAGAGGTTAACTTTTTAAAGCCAAAATGACAAACTTTTTCGCTTGGCGGCTACTGAGATTAGGTGAAGTAGATCGCCATAGTTAGGAATTTTATTTTCGCACTACTGGATCAACTGTATTCAGATAACCTTTACTGAAATTAAATTTTAGTAGAGGAATCAAAATTTTTTTTTCTCCTAAAAGTGTGGTTTAAGGAAAGGAAGACATGGGACAGGGAAGGGAACAATTTTACCGGAGCGTCTCTCCGCACTGGTATAGCGAGGCTGCGTCCTAACCCACACACGTCCTGAGTTATGGGAGGCTGCGTCCTTACCCACATACCTCCCCACGGGTTAAGGAAGGCTGTAGTCGTATCCATACACCTCCCCACAGGGGGTGGAGGAACTATGCCAACATATCAGAAGATAGGCAGAATTAAAGAATGTAGTAATTCAGAAAAATGTTATGTTGGCGGGGAATAGCGTCGATTGTCGGGAGTAGTGTGGAATGTCGTTACTGCCTGTGTATGAATCATACCTTACATGCACTTAGCATGACTGTTTCTTATTCCGTATATCTAGACACTAGAATACCACACACTGCATATCTTTTTACATGTAAACTGCATTTCATTGATCAGTATTTTTCCTGCATCTGTTTATATATGTCTATATTTTTCTCTGAGAGGACCATTCAACAGCATACTAGGTCAGCTTATCCTAGCACACTAGCTCAAATATAAAAGTTTTCAGGGAAATCGCGTCACTATAGACTGACCTGGCTGATAGGTAGAGGAGGGGATCTGCGGGCGGGTTCCAGCTACCCTGAAGGCGTGATAGTCGTCCAAGAAAGTGTAGAGTCGTCCGATATCGTTGTCGGGATCGGCTCTGGGGATGTTGCCTGTGGCTACGCCGATGACGAAGGGACAGTTGGGGAAGTGCTTTCTGTGCTCCACCGTGGGCTCGTCGCCGGGGTCCCAGAAACCAACGATGCCCTGGCAGAAGACACACTGGACGTGGTCCTGGGTCCTCAGGTAAAAGAATCCTGCTTGAGCGAGTTTGTCGGGATCGATGAAAGGTACCGTCCAGTTAGTGAAGGTCTGGCGCCGTACAGACTCTATCAGCAGCGCTGACTGCCACTGGAAACGACGTTCGTCGCGAGCCTCCAACGCTGGCAAAGTACATACATATTACACACAAGTTGGCGCTTAGGCGTTAATGGCTGGAGTTCATGTGCTCCTTTGTATCATTATGCAAAATAACTGAAATGCATCATATAAACTCTACTTCACTGGCCAAATTCAACTCAGAAAGTAGAAGAAAATTGGTTTGAGTATTATTTAAATTTATTAAGAAAAGATGATGATGGATGCAACGCATAATTCTTAAAACTCACGATCAGAAATCTCATGATAATGAAAACATTTCAAACACTGCAGAAACTGATGGGTCAGCAAGCACGTCCTCACCTCTCGTATCGTCACTGTCGTTGCGGTCATTCAGCTGCTTGCTGTCCTCCATGACTCATACTCTTCCGCGAGTACTTTTAAGGACCCACCTGGTTGCTTTAAGTCTAATTAGGCGCAAGAACCAATGTAGAGGAAGCAGGAAGCGCTGATGCTTGCCACGTACTGAGGTGGCGCCAGGAAATACATATCAAATACCCCACAATCTCTGTATCTTATCATATGATACTGTAATGCGAAATTTTCATCAATAATGACACACCAAGATATGATAACACCATTGTATTCTAGGGATTCGTTATCATTGGCTCTAAAGATTTTGCGAAGGTGCGTAATGTGTTACACCGTAATACAGAAATCTTCCATTACCCCTCCTGCCGCGTTCGTACAGTAATGAAGGATATTTTTCAAGCAAAAACTCCTGGGAAACGTGTGTTTTATGACCAAATGTAACCAGATTACAGACTAGTTCACCGCACCACAATACACAATGTGATATGAAATACCACACGTTTATGGATTAAAAGTGTAATGCCTCAGATTAGTAAACATGTCACGCTTGTTATTTCTTTATCAGGGTCTTCCGCTCACACTAGCTGAAATTACCTAAACAGGATTCGGGAGATGCGGAACACGACTAGGTGAGGAACGAGAAGTGGAAGGAACAGGAAACGCCTCCGACCCGTTCCTTCTCTTCCAAAGTTTTCTCCTTGCCTTCCTGAAGTGGAGTTCATTACAGTTGGCAATGTCAAGGGCACAGTAGAAGGTAAGTGTTGCTGCATTTTTTCAGCAATATTATATTTTGTCCAAGGAATTTGTTTCTGTAAAACACGTGTAACATTCATTAGTTGTCTTTCACACGGGATGAGGCACGATGGAATCAATATGTTTTTTACAGGACGTGGAAACATAAAGAGACTTTTCCAGCTTGAACTGTGGTATGATGCGTCACTGGTGACGCTCGTGCAAGGTAAATAAGCTACGATGTAAGATGTAGCAATATCATGTGACATATGACACTAATTGTGATTCATCTAACCCATTTGATAATTATCATCATAACCTGACAGAGATAGAATGAATAAGATAAGATTCCATTATGCTGAAAGACGAATGTAGGATTTGGGAAGGAGACAGTTTGTGATATCTAAGGGACTGTGTAGATATGGCTAGGGTAATTACTGGTCGGATGACTGAGGTACAAAATCTGAAAAGCATTTACCTAATGATTTTTGTTGCCTCTGCTGGTGATGTTACTTTAGTTTTTGAAAAATACTTGGCTTCCTTCGTTTTTGACAGTTGCGTTAATAATAATCACCCATCTTTAATAAATTATTTGTACAGTAAGGAGAGTTCTATGTTCGTTGAGACTCATCTTCTAAAATTTCTCTTTTTTTTATTATGAAGGCTCCAATCACGGACAAAAGTCCACATCAAGGCCGGGCCCTAATTGAAATATAGAGAAAATTGAGAAAGGGAGAAAAAAAAAAGACAGGAAAAGTATTTACATATTTTTGAGAAAGTGAAAAACCTGTCTCTTGAAATGAGCCAGGTCATAGTTATTGGAAAAGACATGAAAATGTAGAGAGTTCCAGTGCTTCGATGTGTAGGGAAAGAAGCAGTTATCAAAACGACATACCCTTGAGTTGCCGATGGCCACACAATAATCATGTGACGAAGCAGCTTACCGAGTATTCCGTGGTCTAACTAGTGGTGGGGGCACACAAGCAGCCAGCTCTCGGAAGCAAAAGCCAAAGTAATACC
>JAYMFT010130459.1:0-12788 GCA_038088735.1 Panulirus argus | reverse complement strand
ATCCAGGGCCGCACGCGCGCGCGCGCGCGTGTGTGTGTGTGTGTGTGTGTGTGTGTGTGTCTGTGTCTGTGTCTATGTGTCTGTGTCTGTGTCTGTGTGTCTGTGTCTGTGTCTGTGTGTGCGTTTGTCTGTGTGGTCACTCTGCCTCCTGCTGGACAGGATAGTCTAGAGGATCAGTGGTTGATGGACCACTGCAACCCACCTTCCTAATCCCTAATCCGTGGTGGACACTGACGAGGAAATGCGGTCATTTCCCCCTCCTCCTGCAGAAGCAGTAAATGCCTGAAGGAGAAGGGGAAGGAGAGGCAGACAGACCGACCCACCCGTGTGGCGGACACTGGCGAGGGAAACTGCAGTCGTGTGTTTAAGACCCCGAGGACATGTGCCAGGCTGTGTGGCATAATATGACGACCACTCGCATTGCTGGTGCAGCTGCAACATCAGGAGTGGTTAGGACAGGAGCGGTATACTGTCCTCAGGAACACGAGCAAGGGATAGGGGGGGGGGGCACTGTCCTCAGAAACAGCAACAGGGGTTAGGGAGGGCATTGTCCTCGGCATCAGCAACAGTAGCAAGGTTTAGGGATGGCACTGTCCTCAGCAACAGTAGCAAGGGTAGGAAGGTCACTGTCCTCAGAAACAGCAACAGGGGTTAGGGAGGGCACTGTCCTCAGTTACAGCAACAGTAGCAAGGGTTAGGAATGGTACTGTCCTCAGGAACAGCAGCAGTAGGAAGAGTACGGAGGGCACTGTCCTCAGAAACAGCAGGAGCAGTAGCAGTAGCAGCAGCAAGGGGTTACGGTAAGGAAAGGGCACAGCTATACACCAACAGCTGAGGCTCACAAAGGAGGCCAGAGCAATACTGCCCCCTACGACACTATGTAAACCGCGCTGTTTACTACGGCACATTCAGTTCAGGGCAGACCCAGCTCGGCCTTTTGTTGGGGTGAATAGCTCTCAGGTGGCTTAAAATAGGGATGCCAAAATTGGTTCTCGGTACTATCTGGCGAGAGCGTAAACTCTCTGCCTATTTTCATATGAAGAAAAAAAAAATTGCGTCTATTTTGCTTCGCAGAAGATGAAAACTATTAACTAACAGTGTCACTTAAAGCTTTCGTCGACTCTGTTTTTTGCCGACATAGTTATCATAATACCACCTAATTAATATTCCTAATTATATGTTAATTAAATCCGTATTTGCAGTTCAGTTTTTCCTTATGATAAAAAGAGTGTATCGTGTACGTATTAACATTCAAATGAACAAAGACAGTAATATTACTCTATAATATTATCGACAGAAATGATAATTATGATTTTTTGCCACAGTTACCTACTTCCTCCCCACGCAAATAACCTCCCCTGCTTCTGCCACAATAAACGCCCGGGCACAGCCACCCCAGGCCCAGGCCCGTAACCACTCCAGGTTCTGTCACAACAAAGCAAGTACACCTAAGTCCGACTCACGCTATCGGGGCGGTTAAAATTGATCCAATTTGTCCCTCAAGACCGACGCTCCGAAAACTCTTCCGAAACTTTTGACCCGTTCTCGGGCTCCGATCTGATCCCTGGAGTTGTTGATTTACATCCCATCCGGCCCTAGTCTCTCTCTCTCTCTCTCTCTCTCTCTCTCTGAGACACAAGCGTAAGACGTACCGTAGCTGTGGAACCAGATATGAACCAGATGAAGCGGTCGAGACTGGAGATGCCAATATGAAGCAAATACAATATATATATAGCATATAGGTTGTGGGCTAACCAGCATAAAAGAACTTCATTATAGAATTCTGCCTCCCAGATGGGCAAGACGGGTCACCAAAGTCTGGATAATTGTATCGAAGAACGTGGAGAGAACAGCAATTTGACAGAGGTGTTAGAGGCACAAGAAGAACATCATAACAAGAACATCAAAACGAAAGGGAAAACATCTTTCTTGTTCTTGATATATGAAGCACAGAGGTCCGCTGGCCTGATGAGCATGACAATTGACACTCATAAGCCTTCTTGCATGACACCAATCAGTGACATATGACTGACGTTACTGGCAATATTCAGTGACAGAAATGCTATATTAGAAAACGATCTATGGGATAGCCCTGTATTGAAATATAGTGTTCTATTTACCTAACATTCCATACATGTTCTTTACCTTTGATGATGAGATATAGAAATGTTTTAAGTCTGTCCTTATGATAGAATCATATTCAGTATCTATCTATCTATCTATCTATCTATCTATCTATCTATCTATCTATTTATCAAACTCTGTCTCTTCCGCCAGCTATCGATGTGGATGTATAAAAAAAAAAAAGACATGGCTTTTAATTTTTCTAAACTTTTCTAACAAACTTTTTCACACTCCAAAAGTTTGATAAAATCCATTTCGTTAAAGTATATATCTGGTTAGAAAACTTTTCACCTCCGGGGTTGTCCTACACAAAGCAGCCTGCAGCAGCACCAGTTTTTTTTTTTTTTTGTGTGTGTGTGAGAGAGAGAGAGAGAGAGAGAGAGAGGGGGGAGGGGTAGGCTCCAGCAACCCCTACCACAATTACCAGGAGAGGGAGGGAGGGGGGTCACCAAACGGAGCTCCCACTAATTATCTTGTCTTAACATAATGAGGTTCATTATCCCAGCTGGTGTGGCCTGCTTAAGCCGTGCACACACTCTCCTCTCTCTCTCTCTCTCTCTCTCTCTCTCTCTCTCTCTCTCTCTCTCTCTCTCTCAGGACAGGTCAACCTGCTCGCCACACGACCTAAAGATTCCTCACAACGTAACCGCCGGGGGCCGTATATTGCATCGTCAGTTGAGCCATAGTGATCCGAGCCTGACCCACTCTGCTGGGCCTTTTTTACCTCCTGTGCCTTGGTGAGAGAATTGACTGTTGACCAGTCAGCTGAGGATTGGCTGTTAGCCAGTCAGTTGAGGATTGGTCGTTCACCATTTCAGTTTTGGATTGGCTGTTGACCAGTCAGCTGAGGATCGGCTGTTAGCCAGTCAGTTGAGGATTGGTCGTTGACCATTTCAGTTTTGGATTGGCTGTTGGCCAGTCTGTTGAGGATCAGCTACTGACAGGCAGTTAAATATTGACTGTAACCACAATTAGGGGCTACGATGCCAAGACCTCTCTAGGGGCTCGTCTGGTTGGCAAGAACAGTAATCCATATGCTGACATTCGACCTTACCTGATAAACGAATAGTGGTTATCATTATTCTGCTCAAGGGTCGTACTTTCGTGCTCGAGGGTCGTACCGTCGTGCTCAAGGGTCTTACCGTCGCGTTCTCAAGGGTCGTACCGTCATATTATTACCCCCATTATGGTCCTGTTCTTCTCTCCAGATGGCGTCCTTAAAGCGACATTCCCTTTCTTCAGATAGCGTCTATAAAGAAGATAATCTGACATCACAAGAAAGCTTGGGGGTCACTGTTTCTGGAGCTCCAAGTACTGGGTCAGTGACTGGAGTCCCATGTACTGGGTCAGTAACTGGAATCCCATGTACTGGGTCAGTGACTGGAGTCCCATGTACTGGGTCAGTAGCCAGAGCCCCACGGACCTCAGCCGTCCAGCGAGGCAGGTCCCCCTCACCGTAGCCGAGTTTGCCTCCTTCGACGCTCTCGTTATCAACTTTTGCGTCGTTCCACGAGGCTTTCTGAGTGGCCTTAGGAGGAGGAGGAGGAGGAGGAGGAAGAGGAGACTTCTTGGCGAAGAGTCGTCTAAGTATATCGAGTTATATACTATCCTCCTGGCACGTCCGTCAGTCTGAGGCGGTAACCTGCAAAATGTTTAATCTCCTTCCTTTGTCTTCTTCGCCTTGAGGGACGCTGGCCATTTCTCTTCCCTAACTCGTCTATAATAGGAGTCGTGTGGGTGTTAATCCCCTCCTACGACCATGGGTTCTGTAGTGAAAGGGGAAGAAATAGAATCATCCAGGAGGCAGGCGGACGGACGGACAGACACGTTCCATCCCTCACAAATGTACCATTAGCCGTACCGTAGATGTTGCTGTACACGGTACAACAGGAGCCCCAGCGTCAATCCCGATACGGAAATTAAACTCTGTTTTGTTTCCATAGATGTGGACAAGTGTTCCCTCGACGCAGGGGAGGACTAAGTATTAAATATTTTTCCTCGTGAGTGTGGTTGAAAAGTTGGATTATATGTAAATCCTTCCTCGACGAAGTTTGTGATGAAATTCTACTTAGAATGGAAAAAAAAGAGGAGGAAAACATCAATTCTCTCAGCTGGTAGTCTCGTCACAGGCTAGGCCATCCTCCACTATGCTTTACCTCAATGTTTCTGTGTATATATATGTAATGTACAATACATTGGACCACGGCATGTGAAGCGTCCTGGGTAAACCATGGAAAAGTCTGCAGGGGCCTGGATGTGGATGGGGACACTCGTCGGAAACCCTTCCATCATCTTCCTTTAGTGGAATGCCACCGAGGTGGATGATAAGGGAACAACGCTGTCATCAGCGGGATCCCAGCGTTACAATGCGTGTCTTGTCCCGTCCTCAGCCCACACCATTGTCATTCCCGACACATTGTTGTGGGCTGGACTTCGCCTACGTTCTGTCCCCTCAAACACACACGCTTCGCCCGCCCGTCGCACTGAAGGTTGGACTAGCTTTTGAGGAAGGTCTTCTCTAGCATGAACGACAACGATGATGATGATGATGGTGCTCCTCTCGTGAATGAAACTGGAGAGCATCTTTCTGGATTATTCATTTTGCTGCTTTCCTGTTAGTTTGATAGTTGCGTCATGAAAGGGGGGGGGGTTTATATTTGATAATTTCAACCAATAGTTCCTCTCTCTCTCTCTCTCTCTCTCTCTCTCTCTCTCTCTTTACATTAGCAGATTAATACTCAGGTCTGAGAGTCGAGCTAAGATCAAGAGACAAGCCTAAGAATGTCACTCGACCTTCATCTTCAAACTGTCTACACATCCAGAGAATGTCATAGCGACAATAAGTAAAATGAACTGAGTTCAGAAGAAAACTGTGCGAACGTGATAGGCTCTTCTTTCTTTATCTCTTTCCTTTTTTTCCATTTTTCCATCTTTCAAGACGGCACAGCTTGAGGTTGGAACAGTTTCCCACCACAGACCGATCAGGAATATGTCGCACTTTACAAGACGATCAGCGGATTGAACCCAATCACTGTCTTTCTAGTTAAAGTACTTTAGGAAGGCGTTTTAGACTGGCAACAGACAGCCACTCACTCTCCTGATCGCCAAAAGCGGAAAGCAGTTTAAGGTTGCTTTCCATCTTCGCATGGTACTGACATCACGAAGTATCTATTGCGATCATTCCCGTCAGTTATACTGAGAACAAATATTGGAGCCTTCATCTTTAACTGTTTGTCGGTCGGTTTAAAAAATTACCAGAATGCCACAGTATTTCTTTTACAGTTTATATCCGGGATATAAGCTGCGTTGACTAATTCTCACGGCTTACGTAACCAATGGATCTCTAGAGAGGGTCATGAATTAGGCGCCCCCTCTTTACGTCATAGAATAACAAGATCTGTGAGAATTAGTAAGCACAATTCATATCTCGGATATTAACTGTGCTGCCTACTAATTCTTTCGGGTCTCTGTACCACATGACGAAAAGAGAGGACAAATAATTATCATGATTCTATCCACTGACATTAAAAGAAAAAAAAGGTGAACGATTTTAATCATGACTCATATCACACACTGACATAAACATCACTTCCAGTTGTTATAAAGTCTGCCTGAAAAATCTGATTATAACCTTGTTTTTTATCACATACGGTAACGAAATGCGTTTATGAACACATTTATTATTTCCAATGGGTAATCAGGCAGTTACTGGAATATCAGTGTCGTCATTTTATGTAAGTCTACCTCGCACACGAGGGAGTAAAGTGATCGTTTTCAAAGATTAATGCAACTGTGGTCAAGAAATTGAGTCACGCCACTCTAGAGTTGCTTTCGTATTCATACATTTATCTTACAAAATTCATCGGTAATACTGAATGGACTGATATCAAACCTTTCGAAAGTGAACTTTTCTGTTACAAAAGTTTCACTTCTTTTTAAGGGACGGAGTGGTGTTGAATCGCCCCAAAACAATCCTAGCTTGGTTCAACAGAAATGACAAGATAATGTGGTATTCCCTCGATCGTCTATGGTCTTCAGTGACTTTTTATTTATATATGTGGCTGAAATTGCGTTTGTAGCCAATGTACGCACACTGTAGAAGAAAGAAAATAACCGGTGAAGATTTGTATGAATGACGTGTTGTCAAGACTCCTACAAAGCACATTCTCTGCACTTTTCATCACAGAAGATCAAATGCCATGGATGCTTCTCTTCTCAACCGTGGATTAAAGGGTGTTCTTCACTGTATCATATTAGATGTCCTTAGGTTAATCCCTCTTAAGAAAGACGCGTCGTCAGTCTGGCGTGTGATTATATCTTGTGTACAAAATATAGTAGATGATAACTCAGCCAGCGACGATGGCCGTGTCCTCTCGTGTATATGAATTATGTAGACAGAATTCTTGAGGTCAGACACTTCGCCTTCCCCCCCCCCCCCTCTTGCTGTGAAAACATACGCAGATGTTAATACGATATTTCTGTATATGCTTTCTCTTTCTATCTCTCTCTGTCTCTGTCTCTCTCTCTCTAAAGTCTCGTTGAATGGGTGGGGTGTCATTGAGGCGTGTGACCGTGTCACCTGATTTCTTTTTTTTTTTCCTGAAGTGATGACCCAGGCCCACCAATGACTCAGTCACACTATGATCTATGCCCACCATGACCCAGACCCACCAGTGCCGTTGATGTAACATGACAGAACTCACTCATACCAATGGTGTTTTATGAAGTACATCACCATGATCCAGACCCAACACGAGCGAGTCCTACCATACTATTGCTGTATCCCGACCTAGACACACCATACAAATGTTGAATCCCCACGACTCACATCCATAATACAAAAGCTGTACCATGACCATTAACTACCATGACCTGGACCCGTCACACCATAACAATGCTGTATCAAAATATTATGTTTAATGCGCCACTGATTGATTTACAAGTATCAATTGTGGCGACGTAAGGAAACTACCATTCCCAGCAGCGTCCTCACATTAAAAATGAAGTAAATTGCTCCTTAATATGACTGACGACCCCAGCTGTGGGATGACCTCATTACCTTTTGAACTTACCACGTTCGTCATCCATGATCAACATCCCAATATACATTCTGAGTAGCCCAGCACTGGGTGACAGACTACCGACTTCCAAACCTTTGAAATGATTCCCTTGTAACAAGGCCAAGCTTGTGTCGGAGTAGAGTCGTTAGCGACTCTGAACTTCTCCCTCCTCCCGAGAGCAGACTTTTGCAGCAAATTTAGATTAGTATGTTTAGGAAAGCCAGGACTGGGTGACTCTGCCTAGGATCGTACCAGCCCACTGAGGACGGGTATCAAAACGATAACTGTGTAACTTCAAGTAATGTTAATCAAGAACTTCCACTTCGTGTGCATGACAGAGTGGACGTGAAACCAATACGTGGTCAAGGAATATATGAACAAACAACTTAATGAGGAATGTACTAAGTAAACACATGGAATTATAGTGATTCAGGAAAATACTTCACATGATGAAAAAAGAAAAAAATCTGACGTTTCTCACGTGGCAAAGTATTTGTTAGGATTCAGACTTTCTTTTCTGGATGAAACAATATTTTATATTGACTTTTTTTTTTTCAATTCATATATGTGAATTCGTCTCTTCCAAACATTTCGAGAATTATAAGCTACAATATATATTGTAAATACCTCTTGGTTTCCCTACCTTCTCGGCAGTGTGAGAGGCCTGCGTTATGTTCAAAGTGTATATGTGTTTACATGTTGTGAATATAAACCGCAAGATTCCCTGACAGTGTAGGAGGAGTGAGTCATTGTGCGTCTCGTATCCGATGTATCCCATCCTGACAGTATAGAGGGACCGGTGATACAGTGTAAGACCTGAACACTTTCTGGCAGCCAAGCAGGTGGTGTTCTTTATGTACGAATTTTGTAACTATGAAGGAAGGTTTCTAGCACAGAACTGTCTATGGCTTACAGTGTCCAAGATGAGAAAGATTGTTGTAATATACTGACTTCGGAAGGCATTGTGAAGAGATAGGAGTGGCTTTCACTGTACCAGAGCTAGGGTAAGGTATTACGTTTTGTGTGAGAGTGATAAAGACGATGAGAAAAGATGAGGTAATTGTAAAATCATTTATTTGAAACGTCTTTTATACAACAGTGAGAAATTTATCAAACTGAACTGCGTACATGTACATAGTATAATGAATCTGTTTTCACCTATAACGAAATAAAGGATACATCATTTAGAAAGGGGAAATATATCCTAGTTTCATTCAACCTAAGAAATTCCTGCGTCTTGGCAGCGGTTGTGCGCTGGCTGGCTTGAAGACTCGAGAAAACCACGGGACAAGACTTACAGTAATATTGTGAACAAGGAGGAACGGGAGACTCTCTCTCGCTCTTCACAGAGTTCTGTTAGGACAGCAGATCATTCTGTTTCTCACAAGTGTCTGTTAGACGGGTGGGAATCGTTGGTCCATATATATGTCTGGACCAGGGGAGGATGGGGAGTGCTGGTCCATGAGTGCATGTGTTGTGGTCCACGTGAGGGTGTGGAGTTTTGTCCAAGTGTTCATTTGGTCCAGAGGAGACTGATACAGACAGTAAGTAACTGCGATCGGGGCCTGAACATGCTGGAGGGTATGTACATAAGGATGACAACTGTCATTTGGTCTTTGAACAATAAACAAGAGAATATGAAAAAAAGAACAATAATGTACCAAAAGTTAAGCTCAATGAAACCTTGAAGTATGATAGACGGAAAATGTCCTTGATGAGAATTATTCTGGGACTCTTCCAGTACACATCTGAGTGTCTGAGATGTATAGTTACTTCCCACTTAAAAAAAAAAAAACTATTATTCACTTATAGAATAATGAATTGCTCCTCAGAGAAAGGTAACAATAAGTTCGTTCTCACTGAGAAAAAAATATATAATTAATTCTCATCGGGAGAAAAATTAGTTAAATGTCACTCAAATAAGAAGAAATACTTCTCATTGAGAGAGAAAAAAATAGTTAATTTTCACTGAGAAAATAATTCTTAATGAGAGAAGAAATGTAATTACTTCCCACTTTGAGGAAAAAAAAAATGCAAATAATTTTCAGTATGAGAAAATATCAACTAATTTTCACTGAGAAAAAAGAAGCGCAATTATTTCACATAGTAGAAAAAAATATACAAATGTTTCCCTCTGAGAGAATAAAATACGTAATACATTTACGCCTCAGTAAGTGGAAAAAAGTGCAATTATTTTTCACTGAGGAAAAGACAATACACATATAACAACTTCTCACTGACACACAACCTATAACAGCTGTACCAAAACAAGAGCAAATTAGTTCAATAAGGGATTATTGCTTTTTGATGCGGTGGAAGGAGGAAGATGTACCGTAATGTTGTGAAATTGTCAAAACTTCAAGACGAGCAATAACCACAAGAATGTAATCAGGCATGATACACGTAAGTATGAAGACAGGACACAAGTATGAACGAATGACAGGACACCTTCTTTAAATGCACCATATATCACAAAACCTTCCACTCACATACATCTAAACACATGTATAAATCTCCACACACACACACACACACACACATACACATACACACACACACACACACACACACTCACACATACATACACACATGACTGCACATATACAAGACAATACGTACACACAAGCATACATATATGTATACACATACACCCATGCAAGAGCACTCCCAGATGCAGACACATAGCAGACATGGCGGAAAGGGGAGGGGGGGGGGGTAGACCTGCACCTTGACCCCGGCTGACCCCTTTAAAGGTCATCTGGTACGACAATGCAGTAGTCCACGGCTCTCTCACTTGACTGCAGTCTCTCTCTCTCTCTCTCTCTCTCTCTTTCATGCGGCTGCTGGCTTTCAGTCAACAAACACATTCTCTCCATTTCAAGCATAACACTTGATAACACGTAACTCACACGACTCTTTCTACGTAACTAGATTTTCCTACGGTGAGCGCTACGTGCTAGCGATGCCTTTTCGTAAAATCTTGTAAGTGAATAAAATGGTGCTCTCTTTCTCTCTCTTTCTCTGTCTCTGTCTGTCTGTTTGTCTCTCTCTCTCTCTCTCTTTCTCTCTCCCCATAATGCTTGATGGAAAGTGAAAATTCTGATTCCATTCCATTATCTTACGAGACACTCGCCAACATCAGTAGCTCTCTTGCCTAAAAGTTACATCCCTTCCTCTCATTCGGGGACAGGCACGGGAGATGGTGGGTGGGGAGAGGAGGTGGTTGTTGGTGGGGAGAGAGAGGGTGGTGGGTGGGGAGGATGAGGCAGGTCAGGTCCATACTGAGCCTGTGCATTTCTCCCTTCTCCCCTCCCTCCCCAATTACACACACACACACACACACACAACAGTCCCACAACACAACGATCCTTAGCACATAGTGTAACTCGAATAAAATATTTGATATATTCTGTGACGCTATCTTTCTCTACGTATCATTTTCATGATACATAAATAGGCAAAAGTAACTTTGAATGAAGGATATGCCCCTTCTTGAAGCCTTACTCCAGATGTCCATCACCCATTGTCCGTGAGGGAGTGTGTCGAAGGGCTGGCCAGTGTTGCTGCTGCCACCACTACCAGCTGCTGGTTATGGTCCTAGCTGACCCTTAGCCACAGTTGGCAACATTGCACCACAACCAGCTGTTGGGTATGACCCTGGCTGACCCCTTGCCACAGCTGGCAACACTGTGTATCCTTCATCCTTGCCAATATTTCACACACAACTTCATCAACGGTAGTGGGAGGCATAACAGAAGTGTTCATACAGCAAGTACCCCTTTGCGTCCCGATGGGGCAACGTGAGCGGATTTTTCGTCTCATCCCCGGCTTCCCAGCTCATCCAAGCAAGACTAAAGCCGATGCAACAGAGCGGATACAGCCTCAACTTTTACCAAAATTCAGCTAAAGTATATATTCTGAAGGGGTGTGGCCTTAGGAGGTAAATCCTGGGAAAAAGGAATATATCCTTTGCCCAATACCAGAATGATGTACACACACAGAACTCCAGGGAGATATACACATAGAATTCCAGGATGATATATACACAAAAATCCAGAATGTTATATACATTCACAATTCCAGGGTGATATACACACACAGAATTTTTATATTCCGGGATATCATTGGGAATGAAATTCAACTTTTACATGCAACTGTATTTTGCCTAATGACAATATCATCCATAATATATTTTCCAGTATTTTCTATATATAACTATAGGTTCTGCCTGATGATATTTTACATGCTATTATTTTTTTCGGTATTGGTTGCATAAAACTGGAATATGCTGATAGATATCAACTTTGATGTTCGCTTTATATAAATCCAAACTGTAAATAGGAATCAGATGTGATCTGTAGTGTAGATACTTCATCTCTGGGGGGGGGGGGAGTCTACCCCTCTCTCTGGTGGGTGATCTATGGCTTCGTGGGACAGAACGAGAATCTTCTCTTGCCACACACTTCAGTGCAAAAGGGAAATTTCATCTTATATTTCCTCAAATGGCTCTAGTACGCCAGTGTTTCTAATATACGCTACCAGAAGATTATGGCTAATAAATCCATCCTTTTCTGACTACAAGAGAGTCATTCCCGTCCAAAACACCCACACAGACACACACATTCTTTGTCAGATCATGTCAACATCATACTGAGAACATTCATGCAAATGGCTCAGGAAGTATGATTCCTCATGCAAAAAGCACCCATCATCTGATCCGGAATCGTTAAACAAGACAACAGATGTTTCTTACATTATGGTTACATCCGAGACATAAAATGGAACTGAGAGTCAAGCTGGGTTAGGCGCTCCAGTCTTGGGTTGTGTCCCACAATCATTCTTCATGATAATATCCCCGAGGGACGGGAGTATTGACTGCCGCATCATATCGACGCGCGAGATTCACTATTCAAGTTGTAATAAATCTGTTTGGTTACGACCATCACGAGTATTGACCCTGGAGACAAATACTCCCCCAAATGTGGGACAAATTTCAAAGATTTTTCAACCCTTTTGTAGTCGAATGATGAAAACTTATTGACTAAACTGGAACAGAAGTGACGATAAACAGAACCAAAGGAAGGATAAACAGATGTAGGATAAATCTTGTATATAGATTTCATATAGATTATCGACAGCTTCTGTTGCCTGTAGAGTTGGGGCTGGGGCCTCAGGATCTTCATAGCCAATATCTACAGAAACGAAAAAGGAGTTAATTGCATCAAGTAGTTAAACAGGTGGGCAGTTACTTCAAAAGCTGCATCTAATTAGAAAATAGATGTGGATATAACTTGTTAAACTATAGCTATGGTACCATATGATGTAGCTGGGATTGGATGTAGAGCCACATATGTTGTACCTGGGAGGGATACAGAGCCACATACGGAGCAAAGAACAGAAGGTTGTGTGTTGTGACGTCACTACAGTTTAATTGGTCCGTGTTAATGAGTTAATTACTCAATAGTTGAGATGAGTTTATAATGTGGTAATTGTGACATTGTTGTTAACTCCCGGCGGGCATTAGCGTTGAGAGTGTGTGTGTGTGTGTGTGTGTGTGTGTGTGTGTGTGTGTGAGAGAGAGAGAGAGAGAGAGAGAGAGAGAGA
>JAYMFT010130448.1:0-13046 GCA_038088735.1 Panulirus argus | reverse complement strand
TATATATATCTATATATATATATATATATATATATATATATATATATATATATATATATATATATATATATACTAGTCTAAGTAAAGCATGCAGTAAGAGGTTATATCAGACTCTCTTCTGCTATTGACACTAAAATGTTTACAGTTCTGTTATGCATCATGTAAATGCAAACGCTCAATTTTTATGAAAAAAAAAAAGATCCATATAAGGATCATCATTGAAACAAGTCTATACCTAGACCGACACGATCTATATAAAATCCTCCTAAAAATACCCGAAATATTACGGTGCGAAGGCAGCTCTCCCCAACCGGGGAAAGGTCAGCTTCTCATGACCTTCATTTCCTCAAGAGCGTCCGAGTTTCCCAGCGGAGCCAACGCTTGTTGCCATACGGTCCCCACCCATTTTTCTCACGGGCACACAAGTGACGCTATGGAATTAATTCTAATAAGATAGAACTTCAAACGATAACGTTATTTTTCAAGACTGAAAAACCAGTTGCCACTGAGAACATTAACGTGACGACTTCGTAGGAAAGGGAGAACACTTCCAACGAACACACAGCAAGAGGTGAAGCCAGATTTTGTGTCGCCAAAGAAATTGAACGCACTTGAACGCACATTTCTCAATGCCGATTATACTCCGCGTCTGGATCAGTCGATATATATATATATATTGCATTCGCACGTGATTGATGGTGTTCAATATCACTATTATCATTATAGTTATTATTATCATTATCGTTATTATTTACAGACGACAGGGTGAAATAGGGTGGATGAGGACGGAAGAGGAAATTAGGAATATGAGGGTCAAGAGGAGGGCAAGGAGGAAAGGAGAGGTCACTAGGACTTGGAGGGAAGAGGGCCAGGTGGGCCAGGAGGGCTAGGAGGGCCAGGTGGGAGGGAATGCGTGGCACGGGGTTGGCGTGACTTGCAAACATTGGCCCGAGGTGGCCGGGGCGAGCCCTTAATAAATTAGCGTTTGATGGTCCGGGGTCTCGGTGCATTAACTGATGAGATGACGTCACTGCATCAGCTGGGAGCCTGACATCACACCATTCCGGCTGGAAGGGCATCATCAGCAGATTGACCCCACAAGAACATTACATAATTAGTGACGCAAACTGCTAAGTCATTACATCAGCTGACTGTTGACGGAAGCACCCAAACTGACCTTATTATACCCGACGATCGTTGAAGTAAGGTCATCATCCCTGTCTTATATGGTATGTGACATCACTACAAAACAGCTGGCACATGATGTTTATGTAATAGCTCGTTAATGACATCAGTACATTTTCTGAGGAGTGACTTCTACGCCCAGATGATTTACGATAGTACATCGGCCGAAAAATGAAGTTAGCGCATCAGCTGATAAGTGACATCAGTGCATCAGGTGACTGTTGACGGTACAATAGGTATTCCAGTCGTAACAGCTTTGGCTGTCTAACGCCCCTCACAGGTGGAAGAAAAAGAGCGAAAATACCGCTCAAAACAATAACGAATGAACTGGAGAAATGATATCAAAAAAGAAAAACAAAAAGATGACAGCTAAAAGAAATGAAAAACGAATTTCTAATTTCGCGGAAAAAATGAAAAATTAATAGCTCACATATTTTACGACACAATGTCAACAAAAAGAAACGTCTAATCTGAACACGAAATATATAAGAAGCTTTTCGCATCTCTCTCTCTCTCTCTCTTCCCCCACGTCTCCCAACACTTCCCGAAATGTTCTTAAATCTTTAAGGAGCAAATGAAGTGCAATTCACTGTTGTGGGTTAATTATGTACCTACCCAATAAAAGCCGTGATGGGGGACTAATCTGAAATGGGGAAAAAAAAGGCGATCTGCGCGTTGTATGTATATTTTATCTATATATATAAATACCCCAGGGCCAATCTCCATGAAAGTCCTTTTGCTACCAAAAATCCTTTCTAAAGGCTCCTGCACCAAGGCTGCAAAGAATAGCAATCATTTGTAGTAAGAGAGAGAGAGAGAGAGAGAGAGAGAGAGAGAGGAGAAACGGTTACCAAGGCAACGTAACCGCATGTCAACGTGTCCTGATGGCGACACAGGAGGGGGCAGGGGTAAGGGAGACATGTAATAACAGATATGGAGGAGAGATGAGACACAAACACCGACCCTTATTGCCCACCTGTGCCGTGCGCAGGGGAGAGGGCTGTACACTCGCGTGTGGACCCCATCTCTTGAACGTTCTCTACCATCATGCTTTTAAAACTTGTATAAGCTCTTCTTGTATATGAAAAATGTAAATTCATCACTTAATATACATTGTTCATTTATCAACTTCACTGCTAACGAACTTCCCTACGCCTTTCCCCATCACGTGTCTTGCTTAATCTCACGTTACTTCCTGTCGTCTCTTGTGTCATTGGAAGAAGCTTCCACAGCTGACGTCGCCAACCCATTATAATAACTCACAGGTTGTAGTTAAGTCGCCTCTTGCTCATCGTTTCCACGCGGGACGAATATATAATCTCTACCAACTGAACTCAGCTATCTTGATTCTGGTGCCATCATTGTCTTACTCCTCTCGGTAGACCTTCTCTATTAGTTCTGTTATATATATATATATATATATATATATATATATATATATATATAATGTACATCCAAGTTTGTCAAGGGTCAATTCATCAACCAGAGCCAAAGGGAAGGATGAGGAGCTGGTGTGTGTGTGTGTGTGTGTGTGTGTGTGTGTGTGTGTGAGCGTGCGTGTGCGTGAGTGGGTGGGACTGCATTTGAAGTAGGAAAATTGATTTCCAAGGAATCCTCACAAATCTGTGTTGTGGTTACCAGAGTCCACTGCATCCCACATCTCTCTGTCCCAACTCTGCCCTCGAAGCATCCTAAACTTATGCCTTTCCTCAATAAACGAAATATATACATAAAATCGTAATAATACATACATACATACATACATACAATAAAAATATTACCTATAAAAAGGATAAACATAACGAAAGAAATGAAAAACAAGACGAAAACTGCATTGTAACCTGGCAACCGATCGTTAAATCCGCCAATCATCTCACTACCGAACTTTCGCGACAGAAAATCGCCAATCATCCCCGCCGTGACGTCACACCAGAAGACTTGCCTCCTGCTGCCCCCCCCCCCTCATCTCCTTTACCCCCTACCCCCTCCCGCATCCGGAGTCTGGACGTAAAGTTACGTCAGCTAACGTGAAGAGGAGTAAAGAAAAAAGAAAATATACATCAACTTGACACACTACAGTCTTATCCTACGAATTCCAACACACAGTGACTTGCATTAACGTGACGTAACGGCGTGACGTAACGGCACAGAACCGAACAACAGACCCATACAGAGCCCAACCTTATACCCTGGCCTCCGCACGGGGCGCGGTGGGGACGTAAACACGAGATATCTTCCCCTGGGAGTGACGTAGGATGAGGCTGCATCCAGCCAGCCAGCCGACACAAGTGCTGGCTCACGTCCCACCTGTGTCATCCCCCCTGGGGTTAAATGTCGCCTGGCTAGCGGTACCTGACAGGTCCTTTAACAACCCCCCCCCCCCCCCGGAGTATGAGAGCGCGACAACTCCAGTTGTTCTCGAGAGTCATTGGTCACTTGCCTGTACTCGAGGGGTCGAGAACTCGTACTCGAGGGATTAAGTTGCCGTTCTCAAGGTTTTTAAGTCGTCGCATTGGATTGATTGGTCAACCTGGACGAAGCAAGGTGATGTGTGTTCAGGGACGTATTGAAAAAAAAAAAAAAAAAAAAAAAAAAAAAAAAAAAAAAAAAAAAAAAAAAAAAAAAAAAAGCGATCATCTACGCCAGCTGGCGCAGGGCTGGACTCAGCCACAGGTCTAACGAGTCTCGCCGGGCCCGTCTTTAAAAGAGATGAGGCCCACCGCAACCGCTTGAAGGATGCCATTACCTCCGGTTACCCATCTTCCCGACCGGCTTTAAACCCGCATCCCGGCAAAGTTTGCTTTGGCTTGGACATGAGAATGAAACTGTTCTCTGCGTGACAGAAAGTCGACCTAGCCCCGGCCCCGACATCCGGGCACGTTTGCTCGTGGATATCTATCTGGTCACTAGTTCACCCCGGGATGAGGTCGGGTCAGGCGAGAGTCCCCGTTGGTCTTACGGAAAGCCACACTGCAGGAAGGACCCTCTCGCCTCTTCCCTTTCTCCTCCTCCTCCTCCTCTTCCAGATGCAGTCGTGTGGGTGAGAGGGAAGCTCCTCTCCTCCCATCTCATCCTCTCCCCTCTCCCCCAAGCTGTCATCGTCGTCCTGGACACCGTTGTCATGGTAACCGCTGACACATAAACACCCTCCCTCCCTCAGGAGCAGCCAGTTCCCAGGGGGGATGACTCGCCGCCCTATATACTGGGTAATTAACATTCTTCCTGTCGTTCAGAGCATTTGGGTAATTCTGTTACAACTGATGTTTACGAGATGGCGATGTTATAAATGAAAATTAATTTAGTCTGTCAATGTCAAATAGCTTTTCCCTCCATACCTTCCGATAAACTTTATTTCAAATGGAAGTCTCAGAATTAACGTCCATTTGATAGAACCTCTGGTCATTAGACAACCAGCGTCCCTCGTCTCTCCCTAGGACCACTTCCCTCGGGGCCAGATGCAGAAGGGGAACGTCCCGAAGGTTTCCTCCCCCAGCCTCGTCTCTTCCACCCGCCGCAATTATTGAGGCAAAAAACCCTTGAAGCAGGGAGGGTTTTTGCTGGAAATGAAGACCAGCTTCCCTCTACCTCCCTCCCTCGATGAAGGCAATGATCAGGAGTTGCCCAATAGGGCCGAGAGGGAGAAAGAGGAGCTGATGGACGATGGCTCCCTTTCCCCTACACATCCAAATATTTTCTGTTAAGCGGATTAGCTTTGATATTACACACATACACACACACACACAGGGCTTGAAAGTCCAAGGGGGTCCGGTAATTACTAAGAGCCCAAGAACCAACTGATGCACGCTATTTCTCTGGTGTCCACAGCCAGGAATAAAACCCACTGGTGCCACAGAACCATCCAGCGCACCAGTGAGGTTAAAACACACATCCCTTAATCACAAGCTTGTGCGACCCAGACACAAATTTACAGACGTATCCCAAGACCTCGTCACTAGCACGACTGTAGAACACACTCGGTTCCCACAGAGTCTCACAGCACAAGATAGAGACTCCAGTCATCCATCGATGTCAACAATGTTCGGTTTAATTTAACTAATTTCCTCACTAAATAATAAAAAAAATCGCTATACAAACACTAAAGCGAGCCTGAGGTACGTAAATAAGCCCCCCCCCAAAAAAAATAATCATCCAGCAAACTACACACACGCTTCAGGAAATCCTGTACCATACATCTGTAAACATCATTCTATATTTTTCCACTGTACCTTCCCCCGGCTCAACTCTTCCCTCTCTCTCTCTCTCTCTCTCTCTCTCTCTCTCCCCTCCTAACAACAAAAAGGAAACTGACCCACACATTACTCCACCGTCGACGCACGTCACTCATCCACATGTACATACGCACCGACTCATTCTGTACTTTGCATCTAGGTAACGGATACGTGAGACCCTCAGTCCACCGCTGTCGCCTCACCCACATATCACTCTACTGTCCGTGTGTGTGTGTGTGTGTGTGTGTGTGTGTGTATTGGTACTGACCCATCTTGCACTGCCTTCCATCTGAACACGAACACGTTCAAGTGAATTAAATACTACGAAAAACAGGAATTCCAAACACTTGTAAAAACAACACGATCTCATGAATGAGTAAGCAACTACGAGTGACGCCAGCGTATCGAACTACTCTTGAAACGACACGCACGAGAACCCAACACTGGACCAGACAAATGTAGTGTATCTAGCCACGGTGTACCTAAATCAAATATTCAAAATTTCGTATGTGATGGGCTAACAGAGCAGAGTCATATATTACTGTCTGACTGGAAAAAAAAAATTAATATTTTGTTTATATTGTCATGAGCGTCTCGGTTTTAAAATCAACATGGCTAACTCCCGCGCAAACAGACCTGTTGCACGGAGCCCAACTACAGTGTTAAAGTTAACATGGACACCCACTCCCCCCCCCCCCACGTACGATTCTAGTGTAGAGAATCAATACGACCATAAAGGAATGGAACACAGACACGGATTTCCTAAGGTGATGTATTCTGGCCCGTCCTATCCTGCAATATAGTACTACCGCTACATAAAGTCGGTCAGAGGTTCTCTCTCGTCGCTGTGGCGATCCATATATCGGTCAAACAACTTCATGTTGATGTTGTGGTTAATGTTATAAAATTCAGGCACCATCATTTCCCGTGGCTGCCTTTGCCACAGAAAATATTCCTCGTATTTCCCCCCCAGCGTTGAATGGTCCGGGAACTGACGTTACTACTGACTCTTCTACAGAGTACACTGTACGGAATACAGTGTGTGTGTAGAGATTTTAGATGGTTCGAAGGGTATTCTATGTTTGTGAACAGCAAGTCTTTTTCTCCACTATTTCTATGTCAAAAACTACGAGTGATGTTAGAGGAATGGGAGATGTCCGAATGTATACAACATCTGGAGGCGATGCAGAGCTCTATCTGCTATGCGATCATTTCTTACTTCATTCACTTAATGGCAGATGTGGTAGGAGTAAACTAACTGCCATATACTACTGTCCTCTGCGTATATAACATGAATATGCTGTCATACTAAGTCTTAGATTTACTATCATTCAACAACACCAATAATTTTCCATTCATGAAGTAAATAAATATATACGAGGCTCATCATTTAGAGTACATGTCTTAGAGCCACTCGGTCCCCCTAAAAACAAAGAAGCCTTGAGTAAACACAACCGGTTGAGTCTCGTGATGGCAAGGCAAATCATTTACCTCCAGTCGAGACTTGGGTGGAGCCGAGAGAGGGTCGGGACGCCGGGGTAAGCCCCGAGGCACACTTTCTTCGAAGGTGGACATTCCAAACCAGGAGGAGGAAATGCTCCAGACAACGAGCGACTGACGAGGGTTCCTTGGGAAGCGAGAGGTCCTTAATCCTCACTTCCATCCGCAGCTGTCGCGTGTGTTCCACACCTTTCCCTAGTGATGGAAGGGTTAGCGGATGTGGTACTGCTGGGGCCAACTGTAGACAGCTAACCACCCGTCAAAGCGCGATGGTATGATCCCTGAGCACGAGACTACGAGCAATGGGCATAATAATGGCCTGGCCTTTGACCTAAAGCTTTCTAGGGTCAGGTCAAATGCCGAGGATCGTCGTGCCGTCGTGCTTAGGGGATTAATTTATTCACTTCTACATCACCTCCAGGATAGTAATCTAAACGCCTGGTTACGACAGGATACAAGGACACAAGGTCTCACCTGGTGTACCGCTGCCCTCCGTGTCTTCCACGTATACAAGATCGGCTGTACTGCTGGTATGCTGCCTCGCTGTACTTTTGAGATCATTTTCTGTCTTTACTGGCGTCCAGGAGTAACCAGGGATCTGGAAAAGAGCAGCCAATCAGTCACCAAAAGACTTCCTTATGTAAAAAAAAAAAAAAAAAAAGGGGGGGGGGGTCCAAGAATATGTTTAATCTACTCAAGTTATGTCCCACCTTAAAGTATCAAATCTATAATTAATTTTAAGGCATACACCTTCAACATTATCCCTGTAAGTAGTATTTACAATATTAAAAGAATAACACAGTTCCAATTATGAAATAAGTAATTTTTCTTATGAAATTAGTAAAACTTCTTTGAAGAGTATGTACACAAGTGTACATGTGTGGTTGTACAAGAGAGGGTATGTCTGTACACATGTAAAGTTTTCTTCCTATTTGTGGCCACCTGTAGTATGTATATGGTTTCCATAGTCAATAAAAAGCAAAATCCTAACCAGAAAATTGGGAGTAGTTGTCGTGTATTAAACAGCCTCATACATTGCCAGCCTCTTCTTAAGCGACTCCAATACTGCTTGAGCCTTCTGCAGCTCTGCAGTCAGGGCATTATTCTGCATGGGAGAGAAACAAAGTTGTCAATAAACTTACCGAAGAGAAGTCATTTTTCTCAGGTCCCATCATCTACCAGAAATAGTGAAGTATACGGGAGAGTGCCTGTGCTCTTCTTCCTTTGCATTAAACTCAAGAAGAAGCTGTCATGATTCATGTGGCAGCTCCATAAACAAAAATGAATTTTTAAAAAGCTTTAATGCCTCTTCTGCAAAGGGCTTCATACCCAACAACTTATGACAAAATAGTGGGAGTGAGAATTTTCCTAAACCAAATTATAAAGAATACATTATGCTCATTATTGCAAAGCTGTAATTATATAGAGCATTTCACTATGAGCATTTACATAAAAATACATTTAAATATATGTTCATTGATGTGAGTACATACATATATCTACTGTGAATTTAAACTTTCAATCTTTTTCAAACTTAATTGCAGTTTCCTGTGTTAGCAAGGTAGCACCAGGAACAGACGAAGAAAGGCTGCTTTTGCTCACATGCATTCTCTAGCTTTCATGTGTAATGAACCAAAACCACAGCTACCTATCCACAAAATTGCCCCACAAACCTTTCTATGGTTTACCCCTGCCACTTAACATGGCCTGGTTGAGTCCACTGACACCACTTCGACCCCTGTAATACATAGTGTTTCAATTCACTCTATCCTGTGCACATCTTTCACCCTCCTACATGTTCAGGCCCCAATTGCTCAAAATCTTTTTCACTCCATCCTTCTGTCTCTAATTTGGTTTCCCTGTTCTTGTTCCCTGTACCTGATACATATATCTTACTTGTCAACCTTCCTTCACTCATTCTCTCAATATGTCCAAGCCATCTCAGCACATCCTCTTCCACTCTCTCAACCCCACACTTTTTATTGTCAAACATCTATCATTACCACCTCACGCCCCACATACTGTCCTCAAACATTTAATTTCCAACACATGCAACCTCCACTGCACAGCCTTATTTATAGCCCATGCCTCATAACCATATCTATATAATACTGTTGGGACTACTATTCCTTCAAACGTACCCGTTTTTGCCCTACCAGATAACCTTCTCTCCACACATTCTTGAGCTCTTCCAAAACCTTTCACCCCCTCCCCACCCTAAAACTTGCTTCTGCTTCCATGTATATATTTCTTCCTTTCATACATGTTTGCTATTTCATGCATTAGTGAGGTAACAAAAAGAGAGAGAGAGAGAGACTCATTTGCCCACATCCATTCATATATATATAGACAAATAGCTGTAAGTGGACACAATGAATAATTGGTTTTCTCTCTTAATCTTATAAGCCATGGATCCATTTTACCCAGCTCTTTTAAAGTTTCAAGGCTGCACTCCAATAAAGAGCAGGGAAATGAAGGACTCCTTTGGAGAGAGATCCTATGACACTGTATTCCTTTTCATTCACTGACGATGATACAATTTTGCTGGTGACTCTTTACATAGCTTTTCACATGAGGGTGGAGTCAAGCAACAACCCCCTCTCATAAGACACATAAATGCTTTGGAAATCAGATATAACAATTTTAGAATGCACACAAAACAGAGCACTCATAGCAATCACCAGATGCTTTGCAACCACATACTTTCACCACCAGTACAACAACAAATATTTCCAATACAATCTTATTTCAACACGGCATCAATTTCTATGCAACCGCACTATCACCCACCCATCTTAATTAAATCGTTAACCATCCACCAACCTTCATGCACATATAAAGCTCACCTCAGCCATAAACCTGAACCACCTGTACTCACAGATGCCCTACCCCCCTAAGCAAACACCAGACTAACAAAACTTGTCTTCATTAAAATGTCATAACAACCACGTAATATCCATCCACCAAAAAAACAATTTTGGAGTACATTCCACCATACATACAACAGTTTTTAGCTTTTCCCAAGAAGGGCCAGAATAACTTTCTCATCTGTATTTTGGACACCACATGACAAACTCTGTGATTCAACACATCACAAGACACAACTTCCACACACAACACCTACTCCCTTAGCTGTCTTGCACTTGCTCAACCAGGACACATGTTACTCCCTTAGCTGTCTTGCACTTGCTCAACCAGGACACATGTCAAAACACTTCTTGATCTTTATTTCCAACAGATAGACATGACTGAATTTCTTAGCACTGTGGGAGTCTCACAAAAGGGGTTACTACATTAAAATGAATAAAAAGTACATGAGAAGGATAAGTTGCATATATAATACCACAATTCACTCACAAATCTCAATTTATGTCCTGCATGACAGTATAGAATGTCTGCAAATTAACAGGAGCACTCCCAATTTATCCTTTTGCTTAGTAAGTTGATTTATCAAGTGAAACACTTCTGCTCAAACCTCTACCCTCACGCAACTTGTTTTTGCACAAGAACAAAAATCCCTCCTCTAGCATCCTCATCAGAATTATCTATCCTACATACTCTCTCTCTCTCAACCTATAACATGATTTGCATTGCATGAAGTCAAACTATCTTGTAAAGCTTTTCTCCGTGTATTCTACTGATGCTTTCTTCACATCTTTCCAATATCTTCAGTCTTTACTTTATCTTAACCCTGGTGTCCAACTATACTATGTACGTTAGCATAGTTGGATGATCATAAAATCAGAATCATACCACGACAGTTACTTTTGACCACAATCATATTTTTTCAATTTTAAATGTTAAAAATGTAGATTTCAGTTTTATGAGTGAAAACATGGGGAAGGTATGAAACCCTGAGCAGTGAGCACTAAAAGAAATCAGCTTACCTCTTTCTCTAAGAAGTTGGCACGCATAGCAATCTGGTTTTCCTTGAGCCTGCGTGCATCACGGGAACGCTTGGCAGCCATATTATTCTTGCGGCGCCGGGCCCAATACTTCTCATCTTTCAGTTCATTTGGAACAAACTGCAACATACACGTAACACCACACTGTGGCAAAACATATTAATGCTTTCCTATTACTACTGAACTGGCATTTACATTACCTTTTTCAAACACTATATTATTTGAAGAATAATGTTTGTTTACTCCATCTTTTTGAGTTTGTAATTTAGAAATGATCTTATTGTCATGTTTTCATTCCAAAAGTGTGAAGAATATGTAAACTTGAAACTGTCTAGTTCCTAAAAACCAAATCATTAAGATCAGAAAACTGATTTAATTACTTTGAACAAAATTAACATCGTTTCATTACATTAATGATTAATGATAGTTTGTATTTATACAATACAAATGATGAACAGAGAAAACTATACCAAGCTATGACTATTCTGCTTGCCTGAAAAATGGGTTATTTTCCAAAGGATATACACCGTTATGATAAGTAGTTATATGTGAAATAATGAAAATAGGTATACAATATGTTCTGTGAATACAATTCATGTCTTTGTTACTTTTAACACCAAACTACTTGTCATAATATTTAAGTACTGTCAATTACCATTTACCTGGAAACTGCTGTTCTTAGGGATATAACCTAAATAACCAAAATTCTTTGGTATCTGAATATGTGAGATGCCTTTGCAAATGCTTTAGTTTTTAAGTTTATTATGCGAACTGTAAGTGAATATAGGGTCATATAAAACTACAATAACATCATAAAGCACATCTCTCTTAAGTAATTTTCAGTCTTGCAGTACATATTTAAGTACTGTATTTAGTGAACAGACATCTAACTATGGTTCAAACTGTTTGGTAATGTTATTTCCATGTTTTCATTCATCATATGTTGCATAGGTACACTACACTATGGTGATCATCTTTAACATAACTATACCATGAAGAAAAAAGTGCCTTATGTGTCACATCTGATTGTGCCTATTTGTCACGCTAACCAAATGTATACTTTTATCTAACAGGCCATAACATAGATCTAATAGATGTTTCTATGTTGCAGGTTTGCATTCTGGCAGCAGCTTTGGGCTTTTTTTTTTCCCCCCCCTCCCCTAACTACCTGTGCAGTGTCAACGAATGAAAGCAACAATGCAAGCACACGACACAATCATGAGAATCCTGCAATATATACATCAGTTTTACATTTGATCAGAAAAAGGTGTAACATTTGTTCTATTAAGTCAGTGTCGTGCCTTTAAACAGCACAGTGGTGGTTTGGGTAACCGTTTCTACTTTTTAAAGCCAAACCCCAGAATATAGTGGCTATGTATTCCCTTCTAATTTGTTCTGGAAGTAGATGATGAATTTGAAAAAGAATGAAAGGAGGATGTGCCGAAAGTTTAAATGCAAGTGTAATAAATGAAAGGATGCAGTCCTGAGTGAGTTTACAATGTTTAGATAAAGACTGTTGAAGGTAGTAGAATTAGGTGGATACAAGGTCATAAGAAATGGCAATGAAAAGAGAAAAGCATGGTGGATGGATAAGAAATGATGTGGAAGAGAAGAAAAAGGCGTATGGGATACTGTTTGAAAGGAACGTATAATATGTCTAAGTGGAATGTTAAGAAGGTGATAGAAAAGAGCAAAGATAGAGTGAATGAAGATTTTGGAGGAAAGTTAAGCAAAAAGTTTAAGGAAGATATGAAATGGTACTGAAACGTGAAAAAGGAAAAAGGTGGATGTAAGAGTGGAAAAGTTAATGTAAGAAGCAAAGAAAGGGAGTTGCTGAAACAAAAGGAGGTAGTGAAAGTTAGATGGAAAGAGTATTTTAAAGAAAAGAATGTGGCAGAAAGTGAGGCAGCAGTTGTTCATGCTTACGTATGGATGATGGAAGAGGATACAAGGGCAAAGCCCATAGCAAGAAGGAAGATAAAAACGGCAATAATGTGGATGAAAGTAGGAAAGAGACCTTCAGTGTATGGGATTACAGGAGAAATAATAAAGTATAAAAGACGAAAGACACCTTCAGTGTATGGGATTATAGGAGAAATAATGAAGTATAAAAGACATGTAATATAGTGTTATATATTTATTTTATTTTTTTATTATACTTGATCGCTGTTTCCCGCGTCAGTGAGGTAGCGCCAGGAAACAGACGAAGAAAAATACCCCATCCCCC
>JAYMFT010130437.1:0-13046 GCA_038088735.1 Panulirus argus | reverse complement strand
GGCCCGGCCTTGATGTGGACTTTTGTCCGTGACTGGAGCCTTCAACATAAAAGAAAAAAAAGCTGCCTTACCAACACAAGCAGGACCTGGTGAGGACGGGCACCGAGGCAGAGCCGTGAATCTTCGCCTCAAAGGAACCATGTGAATAAAAGAGAACCCAGGTTCAGATGCATAACTTGCCCAGGCACAACAGACCCCTTCCTGGGCAAGAGGGGTCTATGATATCCTGGAAACGAGCCACAGGCGAGACAAACTATTTTTGAAATGTCGTGGAGAGATACCGTACCTCACAACAGACTGCCGAAAACGAGAGAGAATTCCAGTCTTAACGAAAGAAAGAATCCTCAGTCTGGAGCACGATACTTGACTGGAAAGGAGCGGTATTTATTTTCCAAGATGGGCGGGAGGCAGCAACAAGCGGACTCCCCATCGCATTGTTCCTTGAATAAACTATATACAATAATATCAGATCAATGGCTACGATTAGGACCCCTCAAATAAAATTGACTCTGTAATCTATTCCCATGGAAATCCCGATGGAAGAATCCCAGACGACGACGAAAGGAAGGAATTCGACACTCATGACAGATTGTCATCCCTTACCGCCACTGCACCACCACATGACAGGTGGGAGTGGCTACGATCTCATGGCTCAAATGATCGCTACCACAACACCATGACAGTGACTTGAGGGAGTAAAGAGGCGCCCATGATTTGTAAAGAGAGAGAGAGAAAAAAAAAAAACCGTTAGGAATAACGATTTTTAAATTTCCACCTATCGAAATGACACTAATAACGTATAGATATTCTTTGCAAGAATCGTAAATGAGTCCGACGACGCATATTTTAGGTAAAAAGATAATATTTGAAAATTACAAAGACGGATTCTCTCTCTCACAGCGGCGGACTCGGGCCGTGACGTCACGAGTTGTACACCAGCAGCAGCGGGGCGCCCCAGTGTTTACATGGGCAGCACAGCTTTACCAAGGCGCACGTGCTAATATTTGCCTTTGTTTTCGTACTCTACAGCTTTTGTGCGAGCTGTGTGTACAGAGCGCTTAGGACGAGGCGTAAATCTTGACATACGACGATTGGATGGAAGCCACACATCGAATCCTGAGGTCTCGTGATGTGGTAGACCTACAGTACACCGATGCGCATCAGCGAAGCAGATGTGGCGAATGGCCGTAGTCCCAAATGTCCTACAAACACGTATGCCATCCAGGGAATCTACCGTGCACGGGAGAGGATAGGATACCCGTCCTCCCTCCCCACAGAGGAATCTACGACGGGTTGAAAACAGGAGAGAATCAAAATTGCGCATTTACTGCTTCCTAAATTTTAATCCATTGAACACGACTTTACGACCTTTGCCCATCATGGCCTGACCTTTGGGCTTCACTCGACCTTTTAGGGATTAGGTCGAAGCCCGCGCCATCAATATCTAGGGGTTCAAACTCACATATTTAAGGGATTAAGAATTTATCATTTTTTGCCATGAAATATCCGCGTTGTGAGCCGATTGAATGTAAACATCTCACAGGGAACTGCTGAAATGTTGATAAAGTATAGAGAGACATAGTGAGATGTATACATATATATATATATAGGCCTATATATATTAGTTTACGTTACGTTAGGTTAAGGATAGGAGAGGTTAAGTTGCCCTATATACATAGACATTTATAAGTAAAAGTACAGTTAGGTTAAGTAAAGTTAGGAGTGGTTAAGTAATCCTATATACCAGTAAATATCTAGAGGTCATAGGAAATAAGGTAGTAAATGCATTTATATATGTAGATATCTAGGTATGGTTGGGTTAGGGTAAGTAAGGTAAAGTAATGTATGTAAAAGTAAAGTAAAGCAACATACATGTACATAAACTTCTCATACACTGTACAAAGATTTTTTGTTTTTGCTGTAATGCAAGACGCAATGAACAACTACATATTTTCATCAAAAAAAAAAAAAATGACAAAAAATTATGTACAGACACCTTGTAAGCGACAGGTATTATCACTATAAAGACCACATATCTGTCTTGCAGTACATAAAATCACATTTAGAAAAAAATCCCAAGATAAGAGAATTACTAGAAATATGTATAAGCACCAGATGCAATGCTACAATATTTTTCGCACTACGTGCAACGGCATGTTCAGTCTGCGATCAATATTGCGAAATACGATGAAGATATTTAGCCATAACGAGCATTAAATCCAAGTCAGTAACGTATCAATCCATATTTCAGTGGCCTTATATTTATTATGTTTTCTGGACATAAACAATAACCATTTTAAGTGTAAATAAATAGCAACTAAGAACGTAGCGTCCACAAAAATTTCAGTACGCTGAAGCTTTCTTCTGAACTCCTTCATCATGTTTATTGCGAATAAATATATTCACTAACAGTTAAGGGACCGGCAGTCAGGCGGTTCAAATCCTCCCTCTCCTCATTCCTGTTCCTCACTCCGCCATCTTCCTCATTATACAACTCAAATTAGTGTGCAAGGACGCCATTTGTCTCGTTCATCCTCGTCGAAAGTCCAGGGGTTTTCAACGTTGGTTACAATGATGCACCCCAAGGGTACATTTGCTCTTCTCAAGGGGTACACAGAGGGGTCTGAGAGTACAACCATGGTGTACACCATGAGTACTATAGAACATAAGCAATATAGAACACCCTCGTTACAAATCAATATACAATCCATATATAGTCTCTTACAGATTTCATAATAATATAAAATCGATATAATTCTATTTTTTTTTCTTGATATTTTGAGGTACATGGCAACCTGCCAGAATGCCCAAGGGGTACACAGGAACGAAACGGCTGGAAGACCCCTGGTCTAAGCTACGAGGCGGTTGGGTCATTCTCTGGAACGAAAAATCACCCGAGTGACCTTTTGCCAGTTCGTACGATACCGCCATACTGGCAAGTCTAATGGAACCTCTGACATCACCAAGCCTAATGGAACTTCTGACGTCAACAAGCCTAATGGAACTTCTGACGTCACCAAGCTTAATAGAACTTCAGACGTCACCCAGCCTAATAGAACTTCTGACGTCACGAAGCCTAATCGAACTTCTGACGTCACAAAGCCCAACAGAACTTCTGACGTCACAAAGCCAAATAGAACTTCAGACGTCAACAAGCCTAATGGAATTTCTGACGTCATCAAGCCTAACAGAACTTCTGAAGTCACCAAACCTTACAGAACTTCTGACGTCACCCATCTTAATGGAACTTCTGACGTCAGCAAGCCTAATAGAACTTCTGAAGTTACCAAGCCTTACAGAACTTTTGACGTTACCCACCCTAATACAACTTATGACGTCACTCAGCCTAATAGAACTTCTGACGTCATCCAGCCTAATAGAACTTCTGACGTCACAAAGCCTAATGGAACTTCTGACGTCACCAAGCCTAACAGAATTTCTGACGTCACCAAGCCTAATAGAACTTCAGACGTCACCAAGCCTAAAAGAGCTTCTGACGTCACCAAGCCTAATAGAACTTTTGATGTCACCGAGCCAAACAGAACTTCTGACGTCACCGAACCCAATTAGTTTCCATTGGGCTAGTGCAAATCTTCCATCCCGATCGACGTTATATATTAACTGCCCAAACCAATTTCTCGGACGGGTTTTCACTATATTCTTTTAAGGTGGGACTGTCGTGGTTTTTAACATAAGAGCAATTCTCTAACTTTCAAAATATATTTCGTATAAATGTATTACGAGTCCTGATTTGAGATACACACCACTTGCGAAATGTGCTCTGAGAAACAGTGTATGCTCTGTGGGCGGCGGGTGTTCAGGATATGGTGTGTGGGTGTACTGTGTATGGGTTATGGGCGGCGGGTGTACAGTGTATAATGTGTGATGTATAGGCGGCGAGTGTTCAGTGTAGGTGGTGGGTATACAGTATATTGCATGTGGATGTTGGTTGTAATGACATATGGGTGGCAGTTGCACAATGTATGGCGTGTGGGCGGCGGGTGTGCAGTGTGTGTTGTATGGACCGTGGGCAGGTGTAAAGTATGGTGAGCGGAAGGCGGGTGTACTGTACGGTGTGTGGGTGGGCGGGTGTACAGTGTACAATGTGGGGTTCAACGTCTCTACGGTGTACAGTGGGTGGAGGGGTGTACAATATACGGTGTGTGAAGGGTGGGACATTGTGCAATTTATGGTTTATGGGTGGTGGGTGGGTGTAGAGCGTATAGTGTGGCGGGTAGGTGGATGTGAGGTGTATGATCTGGGTGGTGGGTGGGCGTAGCCTATAATATGGGCGGTGGGCGGATGCACGGTTTATGGTGTATGGGCGGTGGGCGGGTGTACAATGTATGCCGTATGGGTGGTGTACAGTGTGGGCTGCGGGTGGGTGTATAGAGTGGGCGGTGGGCGGCGGGCGGGCGGGTGGTGGTGTAGGGTGTATGGAGGCAGGACCTGCCGTGCTGGCCCGCTGATCAATACCCGCCCGGGACCCGCGACCATGTGTCGCCGCTCGCCGTCCGTCACTCATTACCTCACCTGCTGCCTCCTGACCACCTCTGCCGGACACATACTCTCCCGTGCTGGGCACATACTGCCCCCTGCTAGACACATACTCTCCCCTACTGGACAAATACTGCCTCCCCCTACTGGACACATACTGCCCCCTGCTGAACACATACGTTTCCTGCTGGACACATGCTGTCCCTGCTGACACAGAATGCCCTCTGTTGGACACATTCTGCCCCTGCTGGACACATACTGACTTCTGTTGGACACGTTATGAATAAACACACCATCTGTTCCTTGCTAGATACATAATGCTCTCTACTGGATACATGTTGCCCCTTAGTGTACACATTATGCCTCTGCTGCACACATACTACCTTCTGTTGGACACATACTACCATTTAACGACACCACCTGTACCCTGCTGGACACATACTGCTATATAACCATATCTGCTCCCTGCTGGACGCATACAACCACATCAACTGCTCCTTGCTGCACACCTACTGTCATAACCATATCTGCTCCCTGCTGGACACATGCTTCCAAATACCCACAACACCTGTTCCCTGCTGGACACATGTGCCAAATAGCCAAACCACCTGCTCCCTGCTGGACACCCAACTCTCATATAACCACATCGCCTTGACTTCTGGACACATAATTCACCATAACTGGAATCATGTCGTCTTACCACCACCACACTCCACCACATACATGCTGACACCGCAGGGATCATGCAACTCTATGGCCATAACATGCCAAATGCTGACACGACTTCTGCTACTTAAAGCATGAGAAAAGATTCGAACCCGTCTCATATACGTCACCGAGAGAACGATGAAATTAAGGTTTTTTCTTTATAATAACAAGATATAAAATCTTTTGTTAATTTTTTGTATCATTTTTAAGTTTTTCTATTAGAAAATTATATAACAATTTTCTGAATAAAATATATTATTATTATTATTATTATTAATAAACACAAAATTGGGTTCTCAACCATTTTTAAAAGACTGTAATCAAGACATTACCAAGTGATGTATTTCAAAAACTACAAATAGGCATTTGAAAATCCATTGTCCATCGTAATGAAACGCAAGTAAATCACACGTAAGAAGAAAGTGGCAAGATCAGTTGACTAAAATGAATGAGATTAATCCGAGACGATGGGAACTATTGGGGTTAATTTAACTTCTGTAGAAATGTTAATAAAATATCAACAGTAATGTCCACTGTGGACAGAGATAAGGATCCACACTACATGCCTTAGCCGAAGAGAAAACTGAACCATTTAGAAGTACGTCAGAACAAACTATGATAAGTCTTATTATTGACAGCCCAGCAATTGACTCGTTAGCAGTTAAATACCAGAAATATTCTGAGATTATATATATTATCCACCTCCTACACCTAATAGAAAAGTCAAGTATACTAAAAAGGCTGTGAAATAATGTGAGAAATCAGCTTAACACGGAATGTGACAATGGCCTGTCCATTTGAGTCTGACAAAGACCCTTTGTGATATTGTGTCATCCTTTGGCGCTCCAGCTCACACGATCATCACGGCAGCCACACTAAAGCAGCCGCTGACACCAGCAATACTAATACTTAATATACATGCAGTATATATATATATATATATATATATATATATATATATATATATATATATATATATATATAGTCGGGGTTAGAAAGCGAGTGCAATCACTCTAACGTGGATTTATTATTGGAGCACAGCCTTGCTAAGGAACTTTTAACTCCAAAGGAGTCTATGTTTCCCAGCAACTGGAAGTAGCGCAGTCTTGGGCTGCATGAGCCTTAATATAAGAGGTTTTAAAAAGGATTGGCTCCTGGGTATTTATACATATATAAAACACAGATCAAATATCTAAATAAGTAAAATACAGATCTAATATTTACAGTTTAACTGTAATCCAATTTTCAACAAAATGTTTTTATAAAACGACAAATAAATTAGTCTAAGAAATAACAAGAAATCCCGTCTAAACTATACTCACCCTCACCACTGTTGGTTCAGCATTTGATGTAAGCTTCCACTATATACCGTTGTGCTCCAGTTATCGCAGAGCAATAAATTACAATTTCCCTGTGTCCATCATCTCCTGTACTTGGTGCTTATGATGTAATCTGGCACTGTTGTTATCCTACGTAAATATAAACAGAATATGGAATTTTCAACCACCACCACCCAAGGGTACAGCTCTGTTTACTGTCCAGTTGTGTATCCTGGCGGCGAAAATGGATACTTTATATTTCCTCTGGTTTTAATTTTCATTTTGCTGTGTTAATTGATTTATACAGTCGATATCTAATAACATGAAATCTTTTTTATGAGGAATTCTGAGCGCATGTTTGTTTGGTTGAATTTTTTTATTCAAGTATATGATTGGATTGTTTACTATGGATAATTGACCAATGTCATATGAAGCGTTTACAAGATTTAAGGTTTCTTTTTTAGTGCTAATTGTCTTCCCGAATGATGAATGAATTTTTCGTAAAGCAAATGAAAGAAACGATCAATTAGTGGCACAACTTGTACCAGTCTTTTTGTTAAAGCAGATTCACCTTGAAAATCCAAACAAGTTTACGTAGGAAAAAATTCTACTGCATGAGATGCATTAACTACAGGCACTTCAGTGCTGTATTTGGAGGTCTGACGTATATTTCGTATATTACTGACACTAAATTTTGACATGAAATCATATTATAACTTTAATGAATCTGATATGTGCTCGTGAAACATCATATTGGTTTTTACGCCAATATTTTAACCATTAAACGTGCAATCCTTCTTCAAGGTTGGAAAAAAGTGAAAAATCTTCCCTTGGAACAACTGCATCTAGCTTTCTGGTCTTATTATCACCCCCAAATCTACGTCACCCTTGACCACCGGTAATTTCTTCCCCAAAAGCCATGTATCCTACTCTGAAAGCACCAATATCGAATTTCTCACATGCTTATCGCTTTCCCAACACTAATTGCTACTTACACTTGTCGCACATTTTTTCCTATGTTGAAGGCTCCAGTCACGGACTAAAGTCCACATCAAGGCCGGGCCTTGAAATATAAAGAATTATGAAACGGAAAAAGAGAGAAAGTATTTACGAATTTTTGAGAAAGTTAAAGACGTCTTTTGAAATGAGCCAGGTCATAGTTATTGGGAAAGACATGTGATGGTATAGGGTTCCAAAGCTTCGACGTGTAGAGAAAGAAGCAGGTGTCTAAAAGGCCCACCCTAGAGTCGCCGAAGGCCACACATTAATCATGTGACGCAGCATCTTGCCGAGTATTGCGTGTTCTAGTTTTCATCTACTAATCCACAGTGCGAATATTCTACACTATTTCGAACATCATATACAGGTCTTGAATATTTATGTAAAGGATGGAATTGTCATGAGCAGTATCGTAATACACTTATTAGGAAGCATTATACATATGTAAATTATTTTGAACAATTGTACTCCTCTTCTGCAGCATAATTGAATTAGGATATCCAAAGGTACTTGAGTGTAATGACCCATTGGATCCTGTCTAAATGCGCAATATATTAATCATAACCATTGATCGCATGATCATGATCAAGATCTTAGTGTTTGGAGTGATATGCAAGATGGACGTTATTATGAACCATCATTAGTCCCACCTTGTGTGTTACAAAATCTCAAATCAAGCTTGAAAATTAACCTTAGATTTAATGGCTACCGAACAAATGCCACTGTTAAGGGTGTGGTCTTGAACATCCATCTCTTTTCCAGGAGCATATGGCCGGTATTGAGTTAGGTGATTAAATTCATTAAGTGTTATTAATTATGAATATCATGTAATATAAACCACTTTCTTTCACAACAATTTGGGAAAAATCTTTCCAACTATCGACAATCAAGATGGAGAGGTAAAGAGGGAGTTGGCGGGCAACAGAGGTCGGCCCAACCTAGAATTGTGTTGACTGTAGGAGATACGGCGTCCACTCCAGCCACTACCCACCTTAAATATTGATTCTGGTGTCAGCCGAACGGTAAATAGTGCATCCCTCCCCCCCCAGCCAACCACTCCCTACGGCAGATACACAATATTATTTCAAAGAGACTTTCAATGAGTTTTTAAGGTTATTCGTACCCACGCCCTTTCTCAGTCTCCCCAAGCTTATATGTAACACATCTAATCTCCCAAAAGCCATATAACGCCTCCCAAACCTCCACGCGTAATATAACCTCTAATCTCCCCCAAGCACATAACGCCTCTCAACCTCCAAAGGAACACACAACTCTTCTCAGATCTCCCCAAGCAGATATAACACCTCTCCAACCTCCAAAGCGCATATAATTCCTCTCTGATTTCCCATAACACATATAACCCGTTTAATCTCACCAAGAATGTTATTACATCTCTTTAACCTCCCTTGGTGATATAGTACAGCGTCTCTACTTTTTTTTTTTTAACATATACCATCCATCTTACCTCCTTAATACACATAACATCCCTCTGACCTCTTCATTAAGTACAAAAAACACCCCTCCAATACATTCATCACAAATTAAGCCTTTCTCGCCACACAAACACATATGACCCTCCTCTAATCTTCCTAACTCATACAAGACTCTTCAAAGTTTTCCAACACATTCACAGATCTCAAACCTCCCAATCAAACACAATTCCTCTCAGCCTCAGATCATTCAACGCTCTCGGTAATTTCTTCAATACATATAGATCAGTCCTGAACTGCCCGGTAAACAAACACCTCTTTAACCTCCCCAATACAAACGGCACCTCTTTAACCTTTTCCAGAACAACGAACATTTAACATTCATCTGACCTCCCCAAACAGCATTCTAACCACTCATATACAGAGAAGAAAAAAAAAATCCTCTAATCTGTTTAGTCCATTAAATGTAGAAATATCAAAACCTGCCTGGTCATCCCATACATGTAAAACCCCTCTCTAACCTTTCCAGCACATACAAAAGCTATGCATGTGAGGTCTTTTAAAAATTCACCAGTGAACTCAATGATATCATAGCAAATGGCATTTTCTGTTTGGCTAATCCATCCATTTATGTGAATTCTGACCCAACCAATATTACGTGTATGTTTCTGTATAAAATACCTGGGACCCTCAACCTACCTTTGTAACCCAACTTATGTATCACTTTATTGTCCATATACATAGGTAATAACCCAATAACTCATCTTCTGCTGTATCTGTGTCAATTTACTGAATCAGTGGGGTCCCTCACCCGACATTTGTAACTTGTTTCATACCCAACTATAACCATGTTCATCAAAACAGTTTGTCAAATGCCTGTAATGTTTTGCCTATGCCATAGCATGTGGGGTGGTTAATAAAGTCATGAAAAACTAAAAACTTCAAACAAAATCCTGAAAATATTCTACTGCTACTTATCTTACTTCCAATAGATTATAGAGATATCCATCCTCCTGCCATTCTCCTTCTACTATATTTATGTATCTGTATCATCATCATCTACATCTCATACACCTATTCTTGCTTCCTCAGCAGCAGCAGGATGGTACATAATGAATATTCTCCAGGAACTTCAGTTGTGAATCCTCACTCTTTCACATGTATCATCGACCCATAACAACATTCAGAATACCTGCTGAAGAGTTCTCCAAATTGGCATGGTTGTGAAGTGCTGTGAAACCAATGCAACTTGCTTACACTTAAAAAAATGATGGTTGGAAATGTAGAAGTAAAGGGGCATTAGAAGAGACATGAGAATCAGTATGGAGAAATACCAAAAGATTAAAAGAATGAGAAAGTAGATATATTTGAGGATTAATATTGAGTTTAGGAATATGTATAAGATCTAGGGCATCTTTTAAGGAATATTTACTGCTGGGGCAAATTTCCAGAAGGGCCCTTATATGTGCCTGGAGATAAATAATAACTATCATGATGAGAGAAAGCTTACAAGGAATATTACACTTCACATGTTATACCATAAAGTAACCCAAAGGGCTTGTTTTCTTGGGGCAAAAATGGCCTTTTGCACTTGATTATTAGGGGAGAAGGAAGAGCCTACTTGGGGAATTGCTTCACTGCTAAGTATGTTAAAAGATGCCCTGATAAGATCATCAGTGGAGATGCAGTGTGGATGCGTCCAGAGAAAAGAACCTTCACCATAAGAATGGAAAAATTATTTAGCGTCCTCACCAGAATATATATACATATCCATGGATAATCATTGTAGAATACATCATTATCCTCTTGACATTAGTCCCCAACATACTAACTATATAAGAAATAATGTTAATAATTTTCATTTTGGGTAAATTCAATATGGGAACAAAGAATGGCAAACAGAAACTCTGTTTCCTCATCAAGTAGGTAGAATGAAAAATACAGCTCTGAATAACGCATTACCTGTATATTGATACAATATACCAAAACAGCTTGCTTTAATATTATAATTCAGTACTTGATAATCTCTCCTATAATTTAAATTTGTAATATTCAACTTGTTTGTAACAATATATACAGCATGTCATTAAGTATATCCATACAAAGAACACACATTCAGCTTACATAAAAAAATAATGGAAATCATATAAAAACAATTCAAATTAGGTCTTTCCAACTACATTGATTATACATAAAATAAATTAATTCTATTTTGTCATCTAGAAGAGCACTCAAAACCTATGGTAAATGAATGATTCTTAATAATTATTCAATAATTTATATGATAACATCCTAACTGTGAACACCTATATTAAATGGGGGAGCCAGGCTTTTGCCTGTGCAGAATTTTGCAACATGCTGCTTGTTACTGAGTGTGCACACCTTGTTACTCAGCTATTTTCAAAGGATGGGAGGCTGGAAAACTTCTGGTACTCCCACCTGAACAATGTCACTCAACAGGCGATATATGTGATGTTTTGAAAAAAAATTAATAGTCACAACTTTGCATATAAAAACATGCAAATTCTCACCACAAACCCAAAACAATAATCTTTTATTAATACACAGTATATGGAAAAGCTTTCTGGTGACTAAAATCTGTCTTTGTACTCACATTCTTTCTCTCTCTTTGATCCAGATCATCTTGATTAGTTAAAGGTTCCTTCCTTACAAAACTCAAGTCAAACTTCTTACACATAAGAATTATCTAGGTCTCTTAGTAAGTACTAGCAAAAATATATGACACATCCATGCGAGATCATGTAAGGAATTTGGAAATCATCACATCAGCAAATGTACACGCAGAACAAAAATGATCTTCACACTTTTAAAGCAACATAATACGACAAGGATGAAAATATCTTAGAGCATACCAACCTCTTAAAGTTAACAGGTAATTATTCTGCGACCTGTTGTTCACCTGTGTAAAGATCGTTTCTGTGCTGTGTATACCTATTCTTATTTAAGGTAGTTAACAAAAGCTCAAAACTATGGAATGACATCACTAAAAAACACATGCAGTAAAGTGCAGGAACAGACAAACAGAAAACAAATGAATGAATGATGCAAAGGTGAAACTACCCAAATGAGAGTTACCATAAATTTAGATGGAAGAGTTCATACACTAAATTAGAGATAGGTAACTGAACAATGAATGTTAAAAAGTGTTTGTCACTCTCCTTGTCAGAAGGTATGTATGTTTGTATGCATTTAAGGTACCACCTCTCCATTAATTCTGCAGGGCATATAACTGGGGGGGGTTCTTTTTTAGTGATCTATATATTTTCCCTAATACCTCTTTTACTTTTTTCTGGTAGCAGCTGGAACCATAGGGGCTGAGGCAAGCAACAGAGTTAAGATCTAAGGGCTAAGGCCCTGGGTGCATTAAGAAGTTTGTGAAATGAAAGGCCAGTGATTCTTAGTGTAAAGATGGATATATCTAAATTCAAAGTATTGTAGATCCCAGGAGTGTTTTATGGATGGCAGCCTTGGGCCTCGAAAATGAAAGGAAGGATGATGGTAGACATGTTAGAGATGAATGCCTAAGGACAATATTTGATGAAAAAAGTGTGGTATTAAGTGCAGCCTATTTGAGAGGGCTGATAAGGTGTGCTAAAATAGCTCAAACATATGGAAAAAGATGAGTGAAAAAGTACTCTTGAGAATCTACTTATCGAAAATGGAGGGGAGAAGAGGGAGGGAAGAATAAGGACACAGAATTATGGAAAGGAGGATTTTGGGTATCATGGCATGAACATTCAGGAAGATGAGAGATATATGAGGGATAAAATGAACTGGATCAATGTGGTATATGGGGAGTGGGGTTCTATGGTCTGTCAGTGGGTTGAACCAAGGCGTATGAAGCAAAGTCAGCCATGGAACAGTCTGTGGGGCTTGGCTGTGGATGGCAGGCTCTGGTTTCAGTACATTACTCATGACAGATAGAGTGGTTGTGTGCAAATGACACCGTTGTTCACCTGTTCTTGATACTACCTCACTAAGGCAAAAGAAGCAGTTTGGTATACATGCAAAAGCATATATATATATATATATATATATATATATATATATATATATATATATATATATATAT
>JAYMFT010130426.1:0-13046 GCA_038088735.1 Panulirus argus | reverse complement strand
AAAAAAAAATATATATATATATATATATATATATATATATATATATATATATATATATATATATATATATATATAACTTAAGCCAGGTACCCATTTATCGACCAACCCCTTGGATGGACTGTGGACCGACTGCAGCAAACCAGGATTTGAACCTGCACTCCGTGCAGCCCGTGAATGCTCACGGTGTAAGCGACGGTAACCGCTAGACAACGGAGGTTAATGTAACAACAACAGCAAAAAAAACACCTGCGTCATAATATCAAAAGCAAATAATAATGTTATATCTAACTTCAGTGTCACAAAATACGTGTGTGTCAGATGTATGAATTGATATCATTATCATGATAGAGGAAGAAAATGTTTCCAGTAGCGCAAAACTCAGAATGAAATTAGACATGAATCAATAATGCCTCATACAACAGTGTCGGGTGCAATGAAACAAACCAGTGTCAAACAAGCTATCGGAAACAAAAAAAAAAAAGTTGCAACATACTGTCCAGTTCCAAAAGTTATTCTAATGTCACAAAAAAAGACAAATTGATTGTCACAAGGGAAAGACTGGCTAGCGCCAGTACCAATGTCAAAAACAAAAGACCTCTAGTGATAATATTTAGTCTCACAAACAAAAGGCCCTTTGTGCCAATACAAGCTTCATAAACAAAAGATCACCAATGCCAATACCAGTTTTGCATGCGAAAGACCACAGGTGGCATTGCCAGTTTCATAAAGAAAAGATTACTGATATGAAAATCAGTTTTACATACAAATGACCACTAGTGCTAATACCAGCGTCACAACATGATGACATTCGTGTCACACAAAAATAAACATACCACATTGATAGTAAAATTATTGAAAAAAAGAAAGTGCCAACTTCAGTACCCATAAATAAAACACCAATAATTCCCATACCAGTGTTACAAAGAGAAGACCACTAGAGACAGTGTTAGTGTCGCAAAGTGTCACAAACTAGACACCATAGTCACATAAAGTGTCCATTCCAAGTGACATAAACATTAAAAACTAAGTCAATACCAGTGTCAACAGCAACAGAAAAGTCGCGCTTATACCCATGCCGCAAGAAACAAGTTATTACTGCCGTTAAGGGTGTTGCAAACGAGAGAACGCTAGTGCCAATGCTAGTGTCATATACTTGTGAGAGATTATGTTTAGTGGCGACGGCGACGCCAACCGGACGTGTACGAGTGCACAATAATATCGTCGCTCTTGGCGCAAACATCAGACCCCTACTGTTTCGATCAACGTTAACCGCCACAGACAATATCGGAGTCGGGCACAGAATACTCGCATCAAAAGCGAAAGAGGATGTATCAGTCCTGAGCCCAGAGAACAGCGGAAGCTCCCACAAAGAGATCCCACAGGAGGTCCCACCCCCCACCCCACCCCAAGGAGGCGTGAGCATGCCCGGGTGTCATCGGTGCCGGGCCACTTCAAGGGACACTCTCCTACACCACCATTTGCCACAGCAGGCTCACCACCACCCCCTTACTGATGACATATAATATCACAGAGGGAGGAGGAGCTAGTAGCATAAGACACGAGGGGGCGAGGAAGGAAAAAAGAGGTGCCCACATTATGAAAATAAAAGGCGTGGAGAACTGAAAAGTGTGTTACACGGGAGGCTGGTCTGAAATGTCATAAATACCTAGGAAAGGTTAGCGGTAAACCATATGTCTCTTGCGTCACCCTTAACGCTATTTACAACAACAACGTCGCTTTCTGTTCACGTTCATGGCTAGTGGAGTGGCTGCTGAGGGTGTAGTTGTTGTGATTTTGTATGTAATGCGTGTGACGGGAAGATTTTGGGAAGTTCCCCTGGGACTCAAAAACCTTCATATGCTATTATGAGCTGTGCCCGTTGTCTCTTCGTCAATCATACCTTGGAAAAATGTTTGTAACACAGCGCCTCTATGTCACACCTCTCCTACGTCTTTACTGCTATGACTCTATTTCACGTAACTGCTCAGCACTGACTAGCACTTGACTGACTGGGCCTTATCGGGGCTCTCTGGCCTTTGGCCACTTACACTTACCAGGGTAACTTTAGTTCACGGAAGGTTCCGTCTATTTCTATCATTTTGTCAGCGCTGTAGACTGCAGCTATACCTATATTCTCTTTTTGCTATATGTATATATGATACTTGTAAGTGCACCTCTTGCGTGTGCACTTGGCGCACTTGGTGTGCACTGTTTCAAGGACATGACGGACGTGGTTCTTGGACAATTATTGGAGGATTTATAGATTTTGTCGCGTCACTCTGTCACCACTCTTGGCAACCTAGATGAGTTCACCCCTCACCCCAACACCTGGCCTCCCTGAAAAGAGGATGCCACGCGTCATCAACTAAGCCGGAATATTTGGTTGACAAGGAACGTAAACATCATCTGTTACTCGAGCTCTGGTACTGGGGAGGACCAGATCGTCAGATCTTGCTTTGTTTCTGTCTCACGAGGGTGCGCGTAGGTCCATGGGGTGGTCTGAACTTTGCTCTCGCGCGTGGCGTTGCTTCTCTAGTTATAACTATTGGCAAAAATATACACCAAATAATAATAACAAAATAATAATAGGCTTATAAGAAGGAACAGAATGGATGAATATAAAGTTTATCGTTAACCTGACGAGAGTAAAGTGATTATGATGAAAGAAGAATATAAAGATGGTATCAGTAGAATGAGATAAAAACCTAAAGCAGACGAAGAGGATGGACAAAAAAATAGCTAGGCGAGAATTAGAAGAGAAGACGAAAATCTGGAATTAAACGAAGAAAATAACAGATAATGTAGGAGAATAAGGTGTTGAGACCTTTTGGGTCCCTGGGCTACACTCGGGCAAGTGCATGATCTATTACCTATCACCATTTACCCCTAGCTATATGCCCTTCCCTCAAACTATCAATGAAATGCCTCGTCGATGTATATCTAGACAATGAACATTAAAGATGAAGGGTGTTGCGATAAATGCATTCTAAATGAGCCACCCTCCTGCATACGAAAGTCATTATTTTGATGGACAGCCTTGACGTCATTAGACGTGTTGCTGGTGTATATTCATATAATCAAAGCTCTCCACGTCATACGTGTACCACAAAACAGACCTCACCAATGCTTGGATCCGACGACACAACAGAAATATGGATGTAAAACAACAGACTTCCTCGGCATTGTTAACCTGAGTCACAAATAACGAGAATTATCCTTGAGTCACCCAGAAGAGCAAACGCTCTAGAAACGAGGAACGACTGAGCCTTCCATGTATTAGAGACGGAAAAGTCTGAACTCGTTCTTCTTGTTGGGATCCGGATGCTCAAAATACGTTTCAGTTCTTGCTCAAAAGCCTTCCAGAATTTCTTTCAAATGGACTACACCAGTCGAGATGGATTGCTGTATCTAACACCGGGATCAAAATGATTTGTACTGATGAACTAAATTGCGTGAGACAGCAGCAGCTTCATCCTGCCCCACGGTTCATAAACATATTATCATCATGATTTCCTACTTTCACCAAAAGTCTTTGATCAAATCACAGCCTGAGTTGAGATTGATTGATCTGATTTCTACCGGTAACCCAGGCAAATTCATTGTACACCCCATGCTCATCCTGTGAGAGGTAGCACAAAAGGACTACAGAGGTCACAAAGGGTCTTAGTCAGACCCCAGTGAGCTAATATTACATAGGATGTTACAATTCATATCAGATGTTTCATTGCATACATTACATAGTTTCATATAGTAAGCTTTACCGACTAGATGCAAAAAGTGGATATAAACTTAAAACTTCAGGTATATTGTTATTAACAATAAGGTGTTGTGACATATCTTGCAGGGTTTGTTTAGATCTATCCCCAAAAGGCTTCATTTTTCACATTCTAAGACGCAGTGTTCTTGTTCGTGTCCAAATCTTTGGCCACAGACTTTAGTCCTCACTGATTAACATATACAGACAGGCCAAAGCGCCAGTAGTAGTTAACACATTTCACTGTGATGAAAAATGTTTCTTGAGCTTATCTGAAATCGTTTTCTAATTACAGTTTTGAGACTTCTAATTGACAACCCAATGTTGTCTTCAATATCACCTTTACTTAGTGCAAATTTGGTTAAGGCATCAGCTTTGTCATGCTCACGGAAGCCTATATAAGAGGTAATCCATAACAATTTGATTGAATCTCGAGCAATAATTGGGTTTTCGCACTCTATACTGAACTGTTTGCTATTCCCATTGCCTTTAAATTTGTTAATATCTTTAAGATAGTTTAATGTAAGTGACTCTACCTACTCACTAACTGCTTTAAACTCTATTAAGCATGATTGTAGTGTACTTGTATCTAAAGCAAAACAAACTAGATCCGAATGCATGATAGGATGAAGGAATTAGAAAGAACTTATAAATGATCATAGTGCACAATACTACAACTACTTGGTCTTTCATAAAGTCTCGAGAAATTTTCTTCCTTGTGGACAAAGACGGTTTCATCTGCGTGGACTATGTCTTACGTTATACCAAGTCAGGTGTAGGGATCCAAGAGCAAACAGGTACGTTTAGCGAGATTATCTACGTGATCATGACGCTTATGTCCGACATGTGAAGGTGTCCATGGGAATTAAGTGCGCAGGCCACTGTTACTGGCTTCAATAAGCAGAGAGGAATGACTGATGGAACAGTTTCCTGCAGAGCACTCCTTCCTGAGAGTGTAACAAGAGCTGGCTTGGAGTTAGAGAGGATCACAGCGAGTACTCGGAACTCGACGAAATATCTTTCTTACCATAAAATTTCTATAGAGTTCGCAGTGGGAAGAGATGGCATACAAGGGCTAAGTTTTTCTTGTTGAGAGTGAATACAGCGCCGGCCTTACCATTTTCCTACAAGGATCCATCAGTACATATAAGCAGTGTATTGTCAGGCACGATGGTAAGCACATTATCTAGTTGTTCAAGTATAAGTCCTTATAGGATAAAAGGAGTGAGTGGACCCAAATGGCAATTTACGTAATCAGTATGGAGAGGTCTGTTGTTTCAAGGTTTTAAGGATATTGGTGCAAAATCTATTGGTATGAGTTCAAATAGTGGCCGTAGCTGGAATCAGATAAGTTCGAGCTACCTGTGGTACCCTGATGAATGATAATAGGCTATTTCATGAGGGAAATTGCGGTCGTTGATGACTTGTTAAAGGTGCTGTACAAAATCAGGGTCAGATTTTCTGAGACACTTGTCACAGAAAACTGCGTTAAATCCTTGAATAAAGTTATTGATTGTGGGATATGCAGGCTCAGTTCTTATATTTATTACCCTGGTCGACATGGGACAATAAAAATTGGTCTCATAGCTTTATTTTGTACCACCTCAAGGGGACGAAGAAGCTTCGAATCAACCATATACAGGTGGATGGCATGATAAGATTTTAGCAATATTGATACCCACACCAATTTTCTTGTCTGTGAGGGCAACCACGAAGCTTAGTTTTTAGGTTGGATGCATAAGTGTGTGAATCATGGAGAGGCTCGAAGTGACGCCTAGGTAGATGTATGAGAGCAATGTTTCAATTTCAACGCTATGATGCACAAGGGAGTGATTCTCATTTCTACTTTGTTCACCATAAATTAACGCTTTGTTAAAAACATTTACTACACCATTCGCCCAGCACACTACCCTGAAGTACCCTAGTTTCCTGCAAAGTCACCACCTTAACACGATACCATTATTATCTAGACATTAGGCAGACTGCAGCCAGGGGATAGCGGTAACACGACGCGTGACTCTACCTCGCCGGGCACGAACACCAGCATCATCTGAACTCGTCCATTATCATCAAGAGACTCGTTAACACCCATAGATGGAAGAGGGTAAGCAGTAAATGCAGAAATTATCCAGCAACACTGCAATTCTTTGAAGTAAACTGGAGGAGCGTTCAATAGTACATACTGCCTTATATCTATTTGTACTCGCGACACTTGCCAGATGCTTCTGGTATTAATGTACTGGAGTACCTACTGACAGCACTAAGATCCCGATTCCTCTATCAAGGAAAAAAGTATTGAAACTGAAGCTATCAGAGTGGAGAGGCCGCCTGGGTTATCTCAATGGCGATAACTCAGAACGCGAGGGAAGTTGTTGCTGACGCTGCCCATGGTTGTGGGAGGTCGGAGAGTAAGTGGCATGGTTTTCGGGCAGTGACTGGACAGCTCATAAGTGACTGGTCAAGTTTAATCAGTGACTGAGAGGTATTCAGAGTGTGTATGTGTGCGTGGTTCAAAGAGTGACTGGACAGACCAGGCAGTGACTGGGCAATTCAAACAATGACTGGGCAGTTCAGGCTACGAATGGGTAGTTTAGATAGTGACCATCCAGTTCAAGCGAGGATTGGGCAGTTCAGGCACCTGAAATTCAAAGCCTCTGCATCTATTCGGTAAAACTTACCATTAGAAAGACTACGTACTACATATGATGTAGCTTATGTAAAGAGCCAATTTTGTAACAACTTATGTAATGATTAACAGCCTCCTGAGGTCTGACAAAGGCCCCGTGCCACCCCGCAGTCCTTTTGCGCTACCGCTCACAGGATGAGCATGGGGCGCACAATAAACTTGCCGGGGTTACCGGCAAAAATCAGTCACAAATGAATGGAAAGTTGAGACAGTAAGTGGACAGTTTAGGAAGTGACTGGGCAGTTCAGGCAGTGACAAAATAGTCAAGGCGGTAACTGGGAAGTTGAGAAAGTAACTGGACAACTCAGGCAGTGACTGGATAGTTAAGGCAGTAACTGGGGAGTTGAGACAGCAACAAGACAGTTCAGGCAGTGATTGGGCAGTTCAGGCAGTTACTTCGAAGTTGAGACGGTTGCTGGATAGTTCAGGTAGTGACTGGACAGCTCGGGCAATGACTGGGACGTTAAAAGAGTAACTGGATAATTCAGGCAGTGAATGGGCAGTTCAGACAGTGACTGAGAAGTTGAGGTAGTGACTAGACAGTTCAGGCAGTGACTGGGCAGTTCAGGCAGTAATTGGGACGTTGAGGCAGTGACTGGACAGTTCAGGGAATGACTAGGCAATTCATGCTCTGAATGAACAGTTCAGTTAGTGACTGAGAAACTCAAGCAGTGAATGGGAAGTTTGGGCAGTTCTTGACATTTCAGGCAGTAACTGGTAAGTTAGGACAGTGACTGGACGGTTCAGGCAGTAAATGGGAAATGGAGCCAATGACTGGCCTGTTCAGGCAGTAACTGGGAAGTGTAGCCAGTTATTGGACAGTTCAAGCAGTAACTGGGAAGTTGAGACAGTAACTCGACAGTTGAGGCAGCGACTGGGCACTTAAAGAAGTTGATTAGGCAGTTCAAGCAGTGACGAAGAAGTTCAAGCAGTGAATGGGTAGTTTAGGCAGTGACTGGGCTGTTCAGGCTGTAACTGGGCAGTTCAGACAGTGATCGGGATAGCAGTGGCCGTTCCAGTAGTAGTGGCAGTGATTGTGTGGCGGTGGTCGTAACAGTGTTCGTGGCAGCGTTAGAGGCAGTGATCCTGGCAGTGGTCGTGGCTGTGATCATGACAAGCGTCATGGCAGTGATCATGGCAGTGGTCGCGGCAGTGGTCGTTCTACTGGTCTTGGCAGTGATCGTGGCAGTGGTCGCGGCATTTTTCATGGCAGTGATCGTAGCAGTAATCGTGGCAGTGATCATGGCAGTGGTCTTGGTAATGATAGTGGCAGTGGTCATGGCAGTGATTGCGGCGGTGGTTGTGGTGGTAATAGTGGCAGTGGTGATGTGAGTGGTCGCAGCAACGGTCAGGGCACTGATAATTGCAGTGGTCATGGCACTGGAGGTGACAATGGTCGGAGCAGTGGTCAGAACAGTGGTCAGGTCGTGGCAAGTGAACGTCGTGGCATTTGTCTGGTAGTTGTCGTTGCAGTGATCGGGTCTGGTCGTGGCAGTGATCGGGGTGGTGGTCGGGGCAGTGGTTGTGACAGTGGTCGTGGCAGTGGTCGGGGCACTGTCGAGGCACTGGTTGTAACAGTGTTCGGGGCATTTGTCGTTGGTAATAGTCAGGATAGTGATCATGGCACGGGCCGGGCAGTGATCGTGACAGTGGGGCAGTCACCGCGGTGGTCAGGACAGGAGTCGGTCTATCAGGTGGGAGGGTCGGTGGTCGGCTGGGAGAGGCGGGAGACCCGTAACACGTGGTTTATGCGGCGCTGTTGACTCACTGGGCCTTTAGGTCGATGTGTGAGTGCGTGTGTGTACACAGGCAGGCAGGCAGGCAGGCAAGGGTAGGAAAAAAGCAAGATGTGTTTGTAAATCACTCGAGGGTGTATATAATTGGCATAAAGATCTTCTTAACTAGTTTTTCGTGTACGATTTATAGCAGGTAATGGAGAGGCGTCCTCAGTTTTGTTTTCTGTACGTCATATATATATATATATATATATATATATATATATATATATATATATATGAGCATTAGGTTCAAAAGCACGAGATGTGTGTGTGTGTGTGTGTGTGTGTGTGTGTGTTGCCAGCGTTTTGTATCTTGTCTACGCATCGGATGTATGGTCTCATATAGAGTAGACAGTGCATAGCAAACATAGATATTTCAGGGTATACAGAGAAGTTCTCCAGCCCACCTAGGGGAGCGTGGTTTAATAATGTAAACAAACAAAACAAAGAACTCAAAACATAGTTTAAAAACACGTAGAGGAGAAGTTCTCGTTTTCTGTCTACCGCGTGTTACAAAATCATGGTCTTGTCCCAAACATTCCTTGCCGCCAGACAAATCCAACTATTTATCAACAAGAGGAAAAATAGAAGGCCACCCTTTTAGGAAATAATAAATAAAAGGCATTCTGTGGTGTGCGAGGCGCAAGTCGACCGACCCTCACAGTGGTAAGAGGGAGCGATGCGACGCCTGGCTGGCGAGGCCGTGTTTGTGCTCAGTAACTCTCACTTGTCAGTTATAGATTTGTTTATGTTCTGGATGGCCTCTAACAGAGGGAAGAAGGGGGTTTAAACGTACATAAATGACTCACTAAATACAAGCAAATACGTGGAGAGGGACTGAGGGAAGGTTAGAGGTGCTGTAGATGGATGATGATAAATGTGGGGGAAAGGTAACGGCAAATAAAGATAGAAGAGTCCATATAAGCAAAGTGAGAAGTGAAGGCAGATGGTTGACGAGAGGCAGCTGTTCAAGGACAACTGGTGTTGCGAGCCAGGCAGCAATAATATCCTTTACAGATCTATGTTCACGACTTGATGTCCGATTATAACATCCCCAAGAATACTGACTTAAAACGTGTTACTTAATGCATATGCATGCGCTGCATGTATAACTTATTTAAGTCTTAAACAGATGTTGCAACTGTTTGCGCAAGTGTACGGAACATAATTTAATTTGATTCTAAAGTGTTCCAAATGGATGAAAATACTGCATTGTTTCCTGAGAGGTCTATAGAAACGGGCAGTACCTCCCTGAAAGGAAGACCTTACTCGTTCCTTTTCATAAATGGCAGTTATGAACCTGAAGAGCCTCAGGCTTTCAAAGTACGACGGAAAAATGCCCATTGTGCAGTAAGTGGGAAACACACTTAGCGGCAGAAATCTTGGGTTCTCTCTGGGTGAAGTGGAGGCTTCCATCAGGAGATGACAGATATTGACTAGCTGAGTGTCCATGGCGTCGAAGCCTGTATGCGTCTACAGTACGGACATAAACGTAGCTCTAGCTTGAGATGCTTGGGACGAACGATAAGGTCGAGAACAGCGCTTACCAATAGAGGGCTCGAATCCATTTCCCAAAGAATATCATGAAGATATATTTACGGCATCTCTTAGATATCGGTAAAGAAAGAGGGGTGGGGGGAGGTTCTTTTTACGTCCACAACCAGGTTTACAAACTTCATTCTTTTGGGAAAATTATGGATATTTGATTGGGATCAGTGTTTGCCACGGTAGTCAGATATCACAGTCACATGCGATATGCAGTCAGGCATCACTGCTTAAACTTCTAGACTGAGCTGACCCTAATGACAATTTACCTTATCAGTTTGGTGAGGACTAATATGCCAAGTTTTAATGATGCAAGATCTATTCGCTGTAGTTCTCATAGCGGAATCGGCTAAGGTCGAACCACCTGCAGTATCATTATGAAGGATAGGGGGTTATTTCATGGAAGTAACTGCAGTCGTTGATGAAATTATAGAAGGTGTTCTTCGGGATTTCTGAGACACTTGGCACTGAAAATTGCATTAAGGTCTTAAATAAAGTCAGCAATAGAGGGATGGGCAAGCTCAGCTCTCATATTTATACCCTTGTCAACATGGGACAACCTAAAATTACCTTCATAGCTTTATTTTGTACCAGCACAAGGGAACAAAGTTTCGAATCAACCATAGAAAGGCATGTAATCTAGTACAGATCGTATGTTAAACAAATAAAAGTTTATAGCAATATTGATAACCACACCAATTTTCTTGCTTGTGAGGTACGAAGAGGTTGTAGGCGACAAGGAGCTTAGCTTTTAGGTTTGATACATAAGTTTGTAAATCATAGAGGGGACCGATATTCATTCCTAGGTAGGCATATGAGAGACACGTTTCGATTTTATCATTGTGAAGCACAAGGGAGTAATTCTAGTTTCCTATATGTTCATCATAAACAAGCACCTTTGATCTGACAGTGTTAATGACTAAGCCACACTGAGTGGAGTGAGTGAACTGGTCAAGTAGAACTTGTATGCAGTCTCTCGGCTGAGGAAGTGCTAAGACAGATGTCCTCATTCGCAATATCGAAGGCAGATTTTAGGTCTATCAAGGCTGTACATGTAATTTCTTGTAGGTGGGCAAACTGTCATGCAAAGTAGGAAGCCATAGAGATGAGGGAATAAGAGAGGCGAGATGATATGCATAAGTCTAGTCAACTGATGCGCTCTAGTACTTTACTGAAGCATGACATGAGAAAAATGGGTCTAAACTGATCAGACTTAGGCTTGGGTATAGTTGAAATAGTGCTACGTGTCCAGGTTTAAGAAAGGACTCCTTGTTGGAGGCTCATATTATAGTGATAGAGAAGTGGATTAGTTGGAGCCATGATATATTAGCAGATGTTGGAGCACAACGTAGATGCGCTTCACCCATGCCATCACTGAAATACTTTGTCTATGTATTAATGGTCAAATGCTTTGTCTAGTAAATACATATTTTTTCAAAACTAAAGAAAATGTAATTCCACTGAGACAAAAGGCAATATCACATAGATTTCGATGCAATCTTGCCAAAGAATCATTGCAGTCCTAATAATCTAATCAAAATAGTACCTAAATATCATCTTATTTAACTAATGTTATCCCTCCTAGTCTAGTGCAGTCTAACAATCCTACTGACACTAAAACTAACCTACAAAAACTAATTTGCCATCCGGGTAATATCTTCGCACGAACTTTCGATTAGAAATTAAAATGATATGCCACTAACACATTTGCGCTGTTGAGGTGTGACATGGATCTGTGGACACTTAAACTTTAGTCCTGGCGAACAATAAAGGCGAAAAACGATCCACTATTCCTGACGGAAGTGTCCAAGAGACAGGCGACACACCAATGAAAAATAGATAATATAAATCTCTTGCAACGCAGAGAGCCGGTACAAATGATGACTTTACAGAGGAGAGAGACGCCTGTCGCCTCAGGTCATGCTGTTAATACTTCTTACAGCAGACTCATACTGGCGTAGCTTTGTCTAATCCGAAAGGATTCATGCTGTGTCCTTTTATATAAACCAAAATGTTCATACTATCGCCACTCTCAATAACTCAGACGGTTCATACTACTGTCATTTTGTATAACCCAAAAAGTTCATATTGCTGTCGTTTTCTATACTCAATAAGTTCATATTGCTGTTCTTTTTGCATAGTACAAAAGATTTATACAGCTGTTTTTATGTATAAACCAAAAAGTTCCTACTGCTGTCATTTTTGTGTAAACCAGAAAGTTTACAATACTCTCATTTTGAAAAAACCACAAAGGCCAAGCCAGCCACTCACGCTGTTACCAGTATATGCAACCCATATATCTATATATTTAGGCGTAAGATGAATATGACGGTTGATATGAAAATCGCATCGTGTTTCTGACAATCTATTCATCTATCTGTCATCGGTAACTCCTTTCCCATATCCAATTATTGGATCAGGTGTATATAGCCTCAGAGCTCACTCAGACACTCCTTGAATCTATGTCCAGTGTGAATAAGTTAACCGTAGGCTTCCAGACTTGTAAAACTGTTTCTTACTTATTCACTTTGCACTTTAAGAGCATTCGTGTGAGACCAACATCTTCATTCACACCAACTTCATACACTAAAATGCTTTCATTGCACCCAATCCCCAATCATTAATCACTCCAACATTCTAAAATATTTTTACATCTCAAATCGGTTTAACCCTAATCAGTTCTCTCACTGAAGCTATCCGTTTCTTCCGCGGTCTACACTCACTTGATTACTTAATCACAATTAAGTGAATTACATATCGCTACTCGGTGTCAAGGGAATGCCATCTTGGAGCGCCATAAATATCCCTTGAAGACGGAAGTGTACCCCCTAAATCACCGACCGACTATGACCCCGAGAATCGTGACGGAACCTCGCTCGTTTGCTCTTAAGGAACTGGCCTTGTGAGTGTTAAATCTTGATTAATGTCTGCCAGTTCTTCCGAGATGGTTGATTACTTGGAGTTACTCTACCCTGGAGGAAGATACATGGTGTAGCCTGTGAGGGGATATTTTGACGGGGATATTCGTTCATACAGCCAGGACAAATCAACTCGGATATTTGAAAATGTTTTGGGTCCTTTACGTCCTTCTAAACATACACAAAGTAGTTTATTATACTGTTTAACTGTAGACAGACCTAGAACACTTTAGCGGATTATATAGGATTTCTTCTTATTGACCAACAAGTAAACAAATATAACGACATCTGGACTCTGTGAAACACTTTTCATTATATATATATATATATATATATATATATATATATATATATATATATATAGA
>JAYMFT010130415.1:0-27144 GCA_038088735.1 Panulirus argus | reverse complement strand
TATATATATATATGTATATATATATATATATATATATATATATTCTCACACATATATTAGAAATCCGTAAACTATAAATCTTTTCAGAGATAAAGTAGAGGAATCATTCACACAAATTGACAGTTATAAGACACAATCAACACATACCCTCAAGGAGAAAGATGAGAATCTTTGGGAGTCTTACGTGAGCAGTTATGCCTGACGACCCATTTCTATGTACAGGGTTGTCGTACCAAGGAAGGGGCGAAGGAAAAAAATAGATTTTTGGAAAAAAAGGGAAATACGTTTTTTTCCTTTCGGCTCGGGAAGGTCTCGGCGGCTTGTTTCCACCCGAACGAATCTCTTCAAGCCTGATCGCCGTACAACCCTGAGATAGAGAGAGGTTGTGGGGGAGGGAGCTAGGCAGAAGAGAAGGAGAGACAAGAAATACTGATTATGGAGATGTAAAGGAAGATTAGGCAGGTTATTCATGTATAGATGAGGAGGGAGGATACACAAGAGAAGAGAAGAGCAAAGAAGAAAGATTTCTAAGGGGGAAAATAACGAAAGACAAGACGAGTCTGAAGGAATAGGAACAGACGAGGAAGGGAAGGGGGAGAAGAATCGTAGGCAGGGAAGATAAGATGAGGAGGAGGAGGAGTAGGTAGATAGAAGACGAGATAAATCTGTAAGATGGATGGAAGATGAGAGAGAGGAAGGGTGAGGTTATGTAGACGAGGAATTAATACAAGAGACGGACGCACGAAGGGGGCCCCGAATTGCGTCTTTGTTTCCCATTTACTGAGCGATTTGCTGGGCGTATCTCTTGGTGCCTCTCCTGTATTCGCAGCTGCTCATACACCCATTTGAGGTGCGTAGACTCCTACACGTAACAGCATTTCCCCTGCTTGGGTCATCTCATCGTATATCACTACTTGACGTAGTGTCAGTGGATTGAGCCAGGGCATGTGAAGGATCCGGGGTAAACCATGGAAAGGTCTGAGGGGTCTGGCTGTGGATAGGGATCTGTGGTTTCATTGCATTGCACATGACGGCTAGAGAACGGATGTGAGCGAATGCGGCCTCTCTTCCTCCGTCTCTGGCGCTACCTCGCTAACGAGGGGAAAGAGGGAGTGTTCCTGTCATTTTCGTATATGTTCATTGTCAGGAAAACCCTGTGGGGAGATCAGCAAAGACTCGTTTGATCTGAGGTGACTGACTGATCACACTCTACCCTCAACTAAGTTTATGTCTAACCACATTACCTCCTCTTAGTTCTTAGTTAGAATCTATTCAAAGACGGTGTGTCAACATTGTTCCCACTCTGCACATGGTACCCCTGTGTGTGTCTGCTCACTGAACTTGTCTAGTTTATTCATGGTCTGGTTAATACACACGCCAGACTAAGTTGCGCCGTGAGAGCTTTGTTGTGTGTGTGTGTTTACTCCTAAAATAAACTTGAGGATTTTGAAGGCGTGTGTGTATTTTCGGTCGGCGGGCGACGTCACACCACTCTGTCTTCAGTAGAATTTGGGAAAGTTAGGTGATATTCGCTCTAACATCTGAAGTTTGGTTGTGTCCTTGACTGAATCGTATCGAGACACTGAGGGCTTTATTCTACATTTCTACTTGTCTGACGACTGTCCCTACATCTACTCCCGATTTTTCCTGGGAAGGACGTGCTACGAGTCCTATGACTGATGGATGCTCGGTGGGGAAAAACGAATAAGCTGGAGAGCTTCTGTTAGAGGTATAAACTTCGGGGTCTAGCGATGCGGTTTACAAGTGGCAAGGACTGGTACTGCAGCCATCAGGGTTTAGAGTTAGACTGGAGCCAGTTGTAATGAGGAACCCAGGTCCAGAAGCCGTGAGCAGTCAGTCAGTCACCTCCTGCCGAATCCACGGCTGATATGACTTGATGCTGCTGAAACCACGAGCGGTCAGGTTTGTTGCTGAAACTACGAGTGGTCAGGTCTGCTGCTGAAACTACGAGTGGTCAGGTCTGCTGCTGAAACCACGAGTGGTCAGGTCTGTTGCTGAAACCACGAGCGGTCAGGTCTGTTGCTGAAACCACGAGTGGTCGGGTGTGCTGCTGAAACCACGAGCGGTCGGGTCTGTTGCTGAAGTCGCGGTTTGCAAGGTCTAATCTTGTAACTGCGGAGAGGAGAGTACCAGAGTTGAGGATTGCTCTCGGTACCATAAGCTAAAACACGGCAGAGACTTCATTGCAAAGCAGTGAACAAGGAGAAGTGGTATTGATGCCATTAGCGATACGAGCTGATGGTGAAATCACAAGAAAGGAGTGAATGCTGCCTGCTGCTCTCTCTGTCTCTGTCTCTCTCTCTCTCTCTCTCTCTCTCTCTCTCTCTCTCTCTCTCTCTCTCACACACACACACACTAATGGTAATGCCACAAGCCATGACCACTTGGGTTAAGGACACTGGATTTCGTGCGCGTTGCTGGAACCGCATCGGGAAAGAGCCATGCTGGCTACCGGCTATGAATATCAATATCAATATGACTACAGACTACGAAGAAGAAGAAGAAGAAAAGTCAAAATCAGCATCGCTGAGGAACTTATCTGAAGAAAAGTCAAAATCAGCATCGCTGAGGAATTTATCTGATGCTGGTGCTACACTGTACTTCGTGGGGCATGGAAGGAATCCAGTGTAGGTGAAGAGCGCTAGAGGGCATTTGAAGATCAGTATTAAGTGTCCATTCCGGAGATGCCGTCAATAATACATTCATCATTGCGTATTCCCACTTTCACACGTACGAATTCATCCCTTAATTCATCGGCCGTGGTAAGGCAGATCCTATACATATAACACAACTTTGCTACTGCTTTTACTGACCTGGGAATACGAACTGTCATATCCCACGGGGAAGTTCAGCTTACAACGAATGCATAAAGCCGGTGTTAACTGTTCCAGCGATACAGCACGAATGATTTGTATCATTTCCGTAACACGTTGTACATTGTGCTCATCAGTTGGACTTTAGAGAGGAGTTGTATCTGGTTCAAAGAGAAATATAAGGCAGTAATGTGTCCATTGAGAACGAATTTGGTGTGTGTGTGTTGGGTGAGTGGGGGGATTAGGTGTGGGGTGGGGTGGGGGAGGAAGGTCTTATCTTTGGAAAAGGTCGCTGGGAAGGAAGGGTCTTCCAGTCGTGTTTACGCATGACGGGGAGTCGTCTCTCCATGCCTAGATGTCGTTCGCGTTTTCCGACCTGGGGAGGAAGCTACGGACGAAGGGGAGACAGGGCTGAAGACTACTGAGGTTAGGAGAATGAGTGAGGAGGAAGGAGGAGAGACAGACCAGGCAAAGGAGGAGGAGGAGGAGGAGGAGAAGAGAGCTGAGGACAACGGAAGAGAGTCGGGAACGCAAGTAGGGCAAGAGACGAAAGAGGACAGGGAAAGAAAATAGGAATAACAGAAACAAGAGAAAAGGAAGGAAAACGGAAATAAGAAAAGATATGAAAGATAGAAAAAGAAAGAGAAATTGAAGAGTAACTGTAGGAAAGAAGGAAGCTACAAAATAACAAATGGAAAAGATTAGAGAAACCGTTTCGAATGTGGTGGGTGGATGGGCTAGCTGTCTGATACAGTTAGAGGAAGAGAACTTGGCAGACGTATCCAACGTATCCAGACTTCCAGACCTTGGGTTCTTGTGGAACAATTGGCTTCTTCGAGATGGAGGAAACCTGATGGATACATGCTGATGGCGTGTCTGTCTGTCTGGTTTTAGGAGGAGGGAAAGAAAAAACTGACAATGAAAAGTGTGGATGCTGTGAACATCCTGGTCTCACTGTGGTTGCTGTGAGAGGAGAGTACCCCTCACAGATGTAAACCTACTGAAGGTGGTGTTGTGGAGAGAGTCTCTCTCGCTGTTGTGAGAGGAAGGCGACATGAGTGATATGGCTGGAGGTTGGTTATTGTGGCAGCCCCGAAAAGCAGGGAGCTTTAACTCTTCCCGTTAACGATTTTGCCAATGCGCGCCCAGGAAATGAACTTGGGTTGCGGTAAACACAGCTGCGAGATTGTTTACACTGATTTACGCGTGAGCATTACATCATCTGGTACACGTGTTTACGTGTCTCGTGAATAAAGTGCCTTAAAAGCCGTGGGTTCTGACCGATGAGGGCATCCACAGAATATTGAGTACGAGATGGAGAGATACGTACGAGAAGGTACATGAGATTGCCTGAGTGAAAGGGGACGTATCGTAGTACTTCATACAGCACTGCCTCTAGCACAAGTATTCCAGGGGTAACACACACACACACACACACACACACACACACACACACACACACGTTCCAGTGTGCCATCGGACTTGCAGATAGACACCTAAAGGAAAACACTGACGAGAAACAGCTGGGAGTAGAGAGGCTTATGAGGGGGTCTCGAGTTCGTGCAGCGAGGCTTGTAGACCAAAAGACATTTGTGTTTAGAGAGAAAGCAGATATTCCCCCTCCTCCTCCTCCCTTCCTCCTTCTTAGACAAGCCGCAAAGGACGTGTGTGTGTGTGTGTGTGTATCGAGTTCGTCGTCTCTGGAAGGAGGAGCGACTGTAGGAAAAAAAGGAGGCGAGCCAATGTACTCCGAGTACTTAAGAAGAAAAAGCTGAATGAATCTGTAGCTTTGAACCACAAGTCCGTTTCACTAATAGGTGAGACCTGCGTGATGCTAAATTAATTGGGTAATAGCCAGAGATTCGTTTGGCTGTCAGAAAAGTGCTTGAGAGGAAATTGGATTTGGAAAGAGATTGTGCTTGAAGAATCTCTTTGGGCTTGCTCAAGATGGCAAACCGACATGATAGGTGAAAGATTAATGGACAGCTATAGAAGTTCTTTGGTACCATCTGACTCCAGATGGTTGATAGAGAATAAATTTTCCAAGCTTGTGGGTGTAAGGCTGACAAAGATGGATAGATCGTAATTCAAGTAACTGAGAGAGAGAGCAAGAGAGCAATGATTAGGGCAGGCAACCTTTTCGAACTTCGGTTGGGTGACAAGCAGGGTGTTCCCTCAGGGCTTATGCTTGGGTCCAGCACTCTTAATTATTCTTCATGTGTAAGGTCCAGAACCTCTGTGTATAAGGCATAGCAACCGAGGAGTCCGATCGTTGGAAGAAGAAATGAATAGAAAGGGAGAAAGTCCAACGAAGTTCAGTATATGACGAGAGAGAGATAGGAGCGTTAGTACAAAGGCTTGGGTCTCTTAAGATCCCTGGCCTATGTACCATTGGTAGCTGATCATCTTGCCCTTTTGTGATCTGTTGCTAAGTAACTGTCTTCCGTTTATGATCTGTTTCTGCGATTATGCTTGTGGATTTCGTCAATGAAATTTGAGTCTGCTGAGGTGGTTTCGGACACTAGTTCTGCGATCGCTGTATGCTGCGAAGTGTCTCTGTAAATGCCAATGTGTTTTGATATCTTTTTTTTACGAGAGTTCTTCTGTTTGCCCGACATCGTTGTTTTGGTATGCTAATGTTGTGTGTTGTCGAGTTTTATATGCATATCGTGGGCCCCGTAGTCGTGAGTTGTAAAGAAGGCTCTTTCGCCGTTAACTTCTCTAAGTTTATTTCATGTTAGCTGTCGTCTGCGTGGATCCCAGGACCGTCCATGTTGCAGTAGTCTAGGGCGGGAGGGAATAAGGACACGGTATTCACGAATTCTACGATTAGTAGGCTTCCGTGAACGATGAGGAGTGGGAGGAAACCTGTTGTTATATACATGCCATCAGTCATGGCTTTGGTGCAGTCCTTGCAATTGATTCCACGTCAGGTCAGCAGAGATAAGGACCTCCAGGTATAGTTAGCAGAGATAAGGACCTCCAGGTATAGTCAGCAGAGATAAGGACCTCCAGGTATAGTCAGCAGAGATAAGGACCTCCAGGTATATACTGGGAGGGGTCACCGGTAGGTTGAAAGCGGTGGTATTTTGACGTTATGGGTGAGGTCTCTTCCTACGAGGTGGCGTTCGTCCACCTTATAATCAATTTGTCATCGATTTTAACACTCTCATCGCGCCTCAATGAGCTTGCTTATAACACCAGAGTTACTGCTGACTTGCGGAGTTGCAGGGTATGCAATATGATGCAAAGAGAGAGAAACAGAATGCAGCTGTGTTCAGACGATTAGTTGATTGAAGGAAACCGAGAGACAACAACTTAAGGAGGGTAAAATTGGCAAGAGGAATTACAGTGAGAGACGTGGAGAAGCGGGAGTTAAATTTGATTCGTGGAGATTAATATTTCAGAGGACAGGGAATGAGTGTTGTAAAGATGAAGAATATTTTCCTACGAGACTCTTCCGTCCAGCAAATCGGTTCATTTCATGAAGCCCTTGTTTCTTTCTGTATTACAGTTATCAGAATTGGAAAGTCGGGGGAAACCCCCCCAAAAAAAAAGAATAGGATTACGAGGTGGAATTGTATTTGAGAAGTGAGTGTAGGCAATTACTTTTTGAATAAGTTAATGAACTTGTCAGTCTCATAACTTTTTTTTAAACGTTTGGTTGTAAAAATCTTTTGAAAAAAAAAAAAAGAGCTTAACCATTGTTTTACAGCGTGAGCACATCCGTGTCCAAGAATAAAACAATAGAATATGCAAAGCTACGACCCACGAGCTCTCCAGCAGGAAAGAGAAATGGGTAACAAAGCAAAGCTTTACAATGTAGGGGATCCATGTTTATAAACACAGATAGAAAACGAGTAGGAAAAGAGAAAACGAGCATGGAGGGAGACTCAAACAAAACCAATTGGTAACTTGTTTCCTTCACATAGTAAGATCTGATGACTTAATGATAATCATATTTACTAATGACAATGAGGTATGATCATTATTATATTCGTAGCCAATATGACAGTCTGGATGTCAGTACAAGAGTCGCCATTTTAGCACTCCGCTGTGGCGAGACGTGATCATGTGGTAAGTTTTACTTACTGCCGGGAGCGAGAGGAGGGTTATAATATAGACAGGAAGACACAGAATGCTCAGGTGGACTGTGGAACTCCCCACGGGTGTGCAAACAGCTCCCGATAAGACGAGATTTCTAAAGCTGCTCAGAAAAATCCTGCTCCCTCGCTGACCACCACACTGAAGCTCCTTCGGTGGACCAGCCAGCGTCAATGGCTTCTTCGGCGAGGAACGGGAGGGAGGAAGCGAGGGACCGATCCGTGGTTGAAGTGACTGCTGCCCAAGGCAGCAGGACGGACGCTGGCACAGAGCTAACTGTCCCTGAACGGAATAAACAAACAACGACGATTCCCGAAGCAGAAGCTGAAGAACTCTTTCTCGCCAGGAGCCCCCTCAGAGGTCCTCAAGATAAGGGAGTCTCGGGTTGCGTCAGGTTTTCTCTCGCCCACACCATCTCATCTGGCACGACAGGATGTCCCCAGATGTCCACGAATGATGAGCCGAGTTGTCAAGCCTCTGGCGTTATGGTTGGCGAAGGGAACGTAACGTAACAAAGAACTACTTTCTAAGCGTTACCAAGAGTATCCGACACATCCTAAGGGGGAAGAAGTACTCTGTTGTGTTACCATACCACAGGGCAGGACTCCAAAGCCTTACAGATCCCGGTTAAGTCATCAAACTAGCGGACTCATATTTCACGTCGGCCTCTCTGTTACAGATGCAAGTACTAGACGACATGGCTGAGTTAGGAACGGATTGGAGGACTCCCGATAGACTGAAATTGGTTTCATATGCACCACGATGAGTGGTAAAGGTACCTATACCTCCGAAGTGGGTGAAGGGGAACTTAAATGAACGATTGGTGGTTTATATCTCGAAAAGGAACTGTGTGTGTGTGTGTGTGTGTGTGTGTGTGTGTGTGTGTGATGGCTGGCTTGAAAATGAATGGATGGGGGAACAGAGGAGGAGGAGGAGAAGGAGGGCCAGGGTTCATATGACGACGCTGAAAGAATCCTCGCGTCATGCACGATAGGAGATACGAGTGTTGCACGGAGACAATTCAAAGGTGGATATGTTCATGATTACTTAAGATTCGGACACGATATATAGATCAGTCCTTTATTTTTTTTATTGGCAGAGGACTAGAAATGGTTACGAAAGAACAGAGTGAAAGCAGAAAACTTGAAGAATGAGTGTATGAAACGTGAATTCCTGGAGAAAACTATAGACGAAGAAAAGAGAATCTGAAACAGTTGAGGAAATGTGGAAGCAGTGAAGAGTACATCGTTTAGAAGCTGTCGTGAACGTGTGTGGCACCATGTGGTGGTGAGCAGATCGTGGAGAAGAAAGTTACAGCACGGTGGAATGAGGATTTCCAGAAAGATTGGTCGAAAGTGTGAGAGATTTTTCAAAGAAGTGGAACGCACGTAGAGGACGAAGTGTGTAATATAAAATGAATATAGAATATGATGCCTCTACGAATGATCAAACTGATCAACGACTTTACCTATTGGTTGACTAATCATCTTTTCTTCGTGGAGGGAGGGTGGCTTTCGGTCCCTTCGGGAGTGGAAGTGAGGAGGTCACAAATAAGCGAGTATTTGTGCAAGGGTCACCAGTAGAAGGGACTTGGGAGAAGGTACAATGGGGTCACTAATGGTGGTTGTCACTACTGCTGGAATCAGAAGCGATGAAATATACGTACGTTCGAGGAAGACCATTAGTTATGGGTACGTCATGAGAGATACTCCTCATGAATTACATCTTTGCCATGATGTTCCATCTCTCTCTCTGTCCTTCGTCACAAGTCGAAGCATTCTCAGTGTTTCCAGAAAGTCGGCAGATAAACTGTGCAGTCCAAGATGTCTGTGCAATGAATAGGTCAGTTTTCAGTACTTTATTCCTTGATAGAGGATTCGGTATACTAGTTCTGTCACTAGGTACCCTTGTACAATATCACCAGAAGCATCTGTTAGGTGTCGCGAGTATTGAATATATATTAATACGTCAGTGAATAGTCCCTCTCAATAAATCTAAAGATTGCGATACGTTCAGTCTGTATTATGGGAAGTTATGTTATTTCCCAAAGTATCGAAAACATTGTATCTATTTATTACTTTTCTGTGTCTCAAGGACACTAAAAACTGTGGTACGGATCGATAGCCAGCACATAAGGACACAATGAAATGAACATACGAGAGGTAGGGAGTGTTTTGCCTCGGTTGGTACAGGGGAGACTGTTGGAAAATACCTCTATCTTTCTGAAGGCTGGAGCCCCTTGGGGAGGGAACTCCTGAGTCGTTAGCGCCTGAACCGAGTCACTTTATGCCTGGATGTTGTGCCCGTGTGCGGTGATTTAGTGGCAAGTGATGGGGAGAACCGGAGGGAGAGGAGAGAGAGGGGAGAGTGAGGAGAGAGGAGGGAGATGGAATAGGGGAGAGAAAGACAGGGAGATAAACGAAGAAGATTGGAGGTGGAGGAGATAGAGGCGGAGGGGGACGCCGTGGATGTCTGGACACAGAAAACGAAACACAGGAAGAAGACAAAGAAAATGTTGGCGTAGCTCTGAAGATCATGGAGGACTATTACAAAATGGAAGGCATAATATAAGCAGGAGATGAAAGAAGAGTGGAAGACTATGACCTCAGACTTAACTCGCGATGAAATATATGAACATTTGAGATGGGAAGAAATGTAGAGGCTACTGCAAAATCGAGGAACCTTGACATTTGTCTCGTCTGAAAGCTGTTTGTGTGTGTGTGTGTGTGTGTGTGTGTGTGTGTGAGAGAGAGAGAGAGAGAGAGAGAGAGGGGGTCATGACAGGCATACGAAGGCTCTATATGTTGTGGAGCAGCGGGCGACTGTTGTGAGACGGAAGGTGTGGAGGAAGTGGTGGAGAACCTCCACCCTTCCCCCCCTGACGGATATCCGGAGGTTAGGTTTTTTTTTTTTTGAGGTGACTGGCTGCTTTGAGAGGATTGGAGGCGGGGGCAGGGAGGGTGGAGGGGAAGAGAGGTTTCGGAGGGCTAGAGAGAGAGAGATGGAGGAGGAGGAGGAGGAGGCTGGTTGGAGAACGGGGGAAAAAAGGAAGCTGTGTTCTTCTGGGAGAATGGGTAATACATCGCACTGTCTTTGTTTATGGGTGCATCCTCCGCCAGGGGGACTAAAGCTTCACTTTGGGGCTTTTTCTTCTTCTGGCTGGCCGCCAGACGATTCTATTCGGCATAGGCGTGGGCCCAGGGGGCGTCAGATTAAACTTTTTCTTTTCAACTTTTCTTCCTGGCTGGCTGGCGCCGGACCAATTTAATCGGGCTTTGTGGGGTCCTAGGGTCATCACCAGGCTTGAAGCCTCGCTCTGGGAGTCTTGTTTTAGTTGACGCCCGACCAATTTAATCTGGTTTTGTGGGTCCCACGGGGTCGACAGACTTAAACCTTCTCCTTCGGACTTCGGGTCTTGCTAATGCCGGATCAATCTACATCGGGTTTTGCGAGGTCCTCGGGTCGTCAGACTTAAAAAATTTCGCTCTGTCGTTGTTGAGCGACTTTCCGTGGCTCTGTCTCTGTTATACTACCCTAACGACCCGAACCCAAAACCTCTCTAAAACACCTTTAGTGGTGTCTCCACCAAAAGTCCTGAGAGCGTCGGGTGAGGGGTTCGAACGAGGAGTCGTCCAGCGATCCCTCAGAGCGCTGTCACCCACCCCGTTCTGGGCGCAGCTCCTTTGCGCAGGACGATGCACCGTTCTGCCCCGGCGTCTAAGGCTATATACGAGAGACGGGAAGGACGAACGAAATCGTGTGTGAGCGAGAGGTACGGTTCTCCACAGCAGAGGGCAGCAGTTATGAAGGGAACTCAGACCTGTTGCTGGAGAGTGTTGGAGATCGTCTCAGGAAGAGAGGAAAGACATAAACCTAGTATTGAAGGAAGTCTGGTCTCTATATGGTAGAGAAATCTGAGCTGGAATGGTAAATTATGATCATAAACAATGCAAGTTCAGCAGCTCTGGTGGTTCGCGTGTCAGCCCGACGATAGACGACCTGTGGGTAGACCCAGGGTAGAGTAGGTCTGCGGAGAGGAGTGCGAAGGAAGACTGGAATAAAATGGCACCAGCAGACGTGTATGATTAGGGCATCTTCATCAACAGAGTTTGTCCTCGGGTCTCGAAGAAGGACTCTTGCTCCAGTGTGTGTGATACCAGTAGGAATAGAAATTGCGTTATTGGGTTGGTGTCTGGCGAGATGTAATGGTCCGTAGCGGCAGGGTTATTAGACCAGCGTCAATTTTTTGCGGTTCGTGGGGTTTAAACCCGGATTGTATCTTCGTCTGAAAGAGGGTGATTTATGAGGGGCCCGAGATGAGGTCATATATCGCTTCTCTGGAAGCTTCGGAAGCAGGTGTATTATTTCCTAATTTCATTTTCTCGTTCTCTCTAAAATCGTTCCCTTTTTTTTTTCGGCCTCGTGTGGCCCCATTGAGGCCAGCCCTGCGCCAAGAGAGAAGACCCTCTGCCCTCTACAGAAACCCCCACGAGATCCCGTAGGATCTCAGCCGTAAGCTTTTGCGAACTCCAAGACGCCCTGTGGGTATCAGAGAGTAAATACCGTGGTGATGAAGGTCTTTCTGTGTGATGATTCTCTCTCTCTCTCTCTCTCTCTCTCTCTCTCTCTCTCTCTCGTATCCTGAAGTTTGTCCCCGTAATTCAACTTCCATCTGTAGTAAGAAGATTTGTACACTTTTACATTTTCTGTAGTCCGTCACGTCATGCAGATCTACACACACACACACACACACACACACACACACACACACACACACGCGGGCGGTCCTGCGATAACAGTGTGTGTGTGTGTGTGTGTGTGTGTGTGTGTGTTGCCTGCAGCAATTAGGTCCTCAAGCTTTCGTCCAGAATTTACTGGAATGGGTAGAATAAGAACAGGACACGTGGGAGATCGCGTGAAGCGTGAGGTTAAAAAAAGGGTTTAGAATGACTGAAGACTGTGCCTATTTTCGCACGGTATTACCATAACATAGTTTTGGTTAATGTCTTTTTATCATGACGTTCTGCAAAGCCAGATTGAAACGAGTCCGACAGACTCGTTGGATTTATTATAGCAGTCTTGCTTCCTCTTAAGTTCTGATATGACAGCGTTGAAGTTGCATCGTGGGTGGGAAGGGTGCGTCTTGTGATATGCTGAATCGGTGTTTGCAGTGATGAAGTAGTGGTTCGTGTCCAGAATGCAGACTTGAAAGATGAAATATAACCATACAATGGTTAGGTATATGTGTGTGTGTGTGTGTGTAAGATGATTTCTGAGTCTGACGACCCCTTGGACATGTATTTCGAGGGCTCCATCCTCCTGGGGAAACATGTTTAGCGTGGGTGAAGGTATTGCTCACAAATATAAACCATACAGAAGATGGCTGCAAAATGTAATGGCTTGATTAGGTAATGTTTTGATGGGAGTGACGCCAGATTGGAAGGTATTGAGAGCCACTGACATCATTATCTATCATATCTCATTTTATGGACGCCATTACCACGCAGCATTCATGAACAAAGTCAAGATCTGCTAGACTGACCTTTTTAGACCTTTCGAGAGTCCGTAGATACTGTTAAGTCACACGTTATGATTCCTTGTATACATTTAAGTCCTTGTACGCTCTCAGATGACAGTGGATGTTTCGTCTGTTGCGAGAAAATAGTAATATGACTGATTTTAGCAATAGGGCAAATCGGGGTCCTCTTGTGGTGTAGCCAGCATCGGAGTCTGTTCTCTCGTACGAATGTTATTCAGCTTAAATATGTACCGAATGTTGAATGGTCTTGAAGGCAGAAATCATTCCACATAAATCGTAAATCTACGAATGTATACATTTTTTTCTTCGTAAACTGCTTTCAACTCACGAATGGCCATTAAGCCAGCAAGATGTAATGTATAAGATATTATGAATTACGGCATAGAGGATCATATATTAGAACTCATTACTGTTGTGATTATCCTTGTATTTGGCATTAAAGTTTTCCTTTTAATTCTCTTGTCATACTTTCAAACGCTGTTTACCCCATGTTCTTACTGTACATCCAGTCAGAATCATTTATTGGCATCTAAAGATTGTATTTGTTTCATGTGAAGAATGTGAATTTGTGGTAGTTCTCGTTCGACTCTGACGAAAGCGAGTTGGGGTCAAAATCTTTAAAGTCTCCCATTAAAAGAAGGTTAAATATCTATTTTCTGTGATGAGTTCTTGTAAAGCACGTTGAAGGGAGTGACTAATGCATTTGCAAGCGAGTCTGCAATCTACCAGTAAATGAAAAGTTCTTCGTCTACAAGATAAGCCGCATCAGCAGTGTATAATTGACATACGAATATTATGTTAGAGGAAATTAGTTGTGAATCAAATCAGAAATATTAAGAAGGCAAGGGACTGAATCTGGATGTATGAATTGGGATTCATAGGAGAAAATACATGTGTAACGTACATAAATAGATGTTACTCATGATAGCACTTAGACTATACGAAAAATAATTACATTATTTGACATGTTAATTCTGGGTCATTGATCTTAGCAGTTCACAGACATTTATCATTTACTTATAATTACCACAAAACCTTTGGTGTTACTTAGGAAGTCTTTCCGGTTGCTTCTGCAGCCCAAGACTGCGCTACTTACAGTAGCAGAGACATGGGGACTCCTTTGCTTAACACCCGCTGTATTCCTTAGAACTTGGTCCTGAAGGTGATTATAAGTTGAAGAAAATTTTTTTTATTCAAGTTTCCTCCTGGGAAAGGAGAAGGGTCGATTTTTTTTTTAACGCAAATACTTAATTTATTTTTTGTCGGTAATATGTTAGTGATTCTTCCTCTATTGAGCGTCATATACATTTTCTATGGGAATCAAAACATTTGTGACTTTTGACGTAAAGTATTTGATATTTCGCTGTGGAATTATAGAGTGATTTTTGTGCAGAATGTGATTAAATTGATTCATATGGTCTCGGAGCTTTGCAGAGAGCGTCAAATGCCTTGTGTTAAAGAAGCGAAGTATTCGTATGTAATCAGTTCACTGAAACAGAACATTAGTTTCATAATTAGATACCTCAGTGTTTGTGTATTATATGCTAAAGTCGAATTGATATACTTTTTTTTCCATTCGTTTGATGTAACACAATTGCCCCGATAACTAATTATCTTCTGGTAATTATGAGTGAATAGGACATCTTTAAATAGTCGTGCAATATATCCTCCCCACCGCTAGATCTCCCAACAGTTTCTTCAGTCGCTATTGATAGTTTCCAGGCACCGAGGGCAGATCACGGGCAGATTGATAGTATATAACTTCGTGCAATATCCTGAGGCATATTAGGTTAGCAGACAATATGGGAGAGACAAGGAGGAGACCTTGTGTTAGATTCTAGGTCTTTCCTGGACTCGTTGTATGAGCTTTCTCCGATTGCCATTAGCTGTATTGTCCAACAGGCATGAGCTATACTAGGGAATGATGCGCCTTGCTTCGTGAACCATCACGGGCAAGATAGTGCCAGTATCATTATATTATTCCTTCATGTGTAACTGTCGTCACAGACAAGTTATACTCCATTTTTTTTTTCTTTTCTAATCATTAGTTGTAGATGATTTGATCTTGTATTTATTTTCGTAAAGGTATTCATTGAAGCCACTAGGTTTCTTTTTACAGCGTGCTTGAGGCTGGAAATTAAACCTGTTATATCTACTTGCCTTTAAAGTCTTTGAACTACACACACACGTATCAATTCTGGTTTAAAGAGATCACGAGACATTATACCTGTACACTTTGCAGTTTTATTTCAGTTCTCAACGTTTGTATGTTCTTTAGCATCTTCAGGGACTGTTCATAGCAGATCCTGAACATGTTGTCTCATCTTGAGTGCAGCCGAGTCCTCTGGCCACTCTTTTATCTCTAGGGAACTAGTTTAAGATGACTACGAAGGTTATGTCATTCGCCAGTTTCTGACTACCTTTGGGCAAATGTCGAGGTCCAGCAATAAGGTGTCTTGGTCGACTCAGATGGCGGTGAGACGCCTTAGGGTTGGGTGGGAAAATGACTGTATAATCTCGATGTTCTCGGTGTACCAGCGGTGTGTAGGTTAAGACTTCAAATTATTGTTATGTTCGTAAGCAAATAGCTTTCATAATTTGCTAGTCAGTCGGCATATTTTTAGCGTCTGTTCCTTAAGGATTGTGGTAAGATTATTCTTGACGTGTGTGTTTTCACAAGTACACATCCTTCTTGTATATATACATTCGAACGTCGGAATAAACACTCGTAGAGCGAATACCAACAGTATGATTGACTGGATTTCTTTTAAATGTACAGCTTTCATGATCGCGGGCGAAGTGATGGAAAGAAAAACGACTTCGGCAGCGTTTAAAGTGTCTGTGTCTTGAGTTTAGGGTGTTGTTTATCGGTAGGTTAACCAGCTAAGCTTCGTGTAGTAAACAATGATGCTTAGTCTATCTTCCGAGTTGTGGCGCGAAAGGACAGTATCGGTCTGTATTCTTTCGTCTCCTTCTCGCGTCCTTTTTCGTAGGAACTACTCACTCGATCGTTTTCTGTCGTGAGTGCTGAAGACATTGTTATGGTTCAGGCATGATGCGTCTTTCTGTGTCCTTCTCGGTGGTTCTTGACAGGTAGGCTTTAGCTTCGTTGTCCATGGAGCTATGCGAGTAACGACTGTTGATGAGAAGTATTCTTGATTCTTGTGATTTCTTGGCGGGATAGACGCTAAACTGAAGTGTTCCTGTAGCCTCGTAGTGAGAGAAACGGAAGTTTGAATTGCCACCGTTGCCACGTATTGAAATGCTCTAATTACAGGACATCTTCCCATAGCATTGAGACATCATCCTAAGCATTTTTTATATTATTGTGTGTGTGTGTGTGTGTCCGTCTGCCCAGAACATTTTGAGAAGGTAGTTTGTCATTGGTGCTGAGATTGTAAGTGAATTTTGAAATAGGTGTAGTGTCCATACTCCTTTTCATTTCGTTCAACTGGTCTTTCTTCCTTACAAGAACAAGAATTTCATTGACGTTCCGTCAGACGACGCATGTCAAAGGAGCTTTCTCTCCAAATGGGTTGGGGTTTATAGTAGCATCAGTGTGCCGCAAGGTACGGTCCTGGGGCCCTTCTACTTTTACGAAGCATGTGAAGTGACTCGCCAGGTGGACTAGTGGACTCCTGCCAGAATACGTTTGCGGATGATACAAAAGTCATGGGGGGGAAGAAATAAACGATGACGGGGAACCGCATCGGAATACAAGGGGACCTAAGCAAACCTTTGAAAGTTGATTAGATACATGGTTGATGAAATTAATACCCAGTAAAATGGATGGGAAAAATTGAATAATCCCTTCAACACGACATGGGATTAGTAGAAAACAAGCTACGAGAGTGTTTGTGTGAAAGGGACTTGATAGTCGACATTGCACTGAACTAGTCACCAGAAAAACACATCCAAAAGTCTCTCTTTTACACGCCTATCAATCAGTACATAATCTAATAATGCCCATTGACCGTCTCTTCTACTCACATACGTATACTTGTGTATCTCTCTCTTTTTAAACCAAGTATTCGAGGTATAAACAAAATATACACACTGTCATCTGCCAAACATCAAAATTTACATATGATTACATCAATAAGGAAGTGTTCAACAGGCTATTTTACAATGGACCATGTCCCAAATGAAGATGTTCTTTTTCACGTTTCAAAACTGCACTCAAAGAAACACAAAGATCTAATAGAGTGTCCAGAGAAAGGGAACAAAAGACGGTGCCTGAAATATTGTAATTGAGTTGCTGGTATAAGTCAGAGGTTAGAGATTCGCCATGGATGAAAGGAAGTGTAATGTGGGAGGGGACTTGATCACAACCTTCAAGTTTCTAAACCAGTTTGACAGTGTTGACACTGAACAGTTCTTCGTGAGGTGGAGAGATAAATCTAACCAGAGGCTGTTGCATGAAAGCAAACAAGGTAGTTGTTCGAATGCCTGTGGAGAAGCATCATTATAAAATCAAATAGGGTGAAATGGGACAGGCCAAGCGGTGAAATCGTGAGTGCTAGCAGCAGAGGCAAGAGGTAGGATTAGTCGAAATTTGTCGTTTAAAGAAAAGAGAAAAAAAGGGAATCGCTAATGTCGAAGTCATCCCTCGTACCGTAAAACATAAAGTGATTATTGATCCGTGTCGTAAAGAGAAAAAGCACTTTTACAGAATTTCTGGTCGAGACGTTTTTAATGAAACTGATACAGATTTCTGTATCTTGATAATACAGTTACTTCATCCGCAGCATCGTGTTGCAAGATGTTATAGCAAGATATAGAATTGTCCTTTGGTGCGAGAGTCCGTGCAGAAAAGCCGAGAAGTGAAGATTCAATGAAAGTTGCATTTTCCTGGTAATGTTGATCTGTGATTCGATCTGTCTTGACAAAGGGTTGATTCTGCCACGTTTATCATCATGGAGGAAATTACATGAATGTGGGTTTTGAATGACGCGTCGATAATCTTCCCTCCAGGGATACGTTTTCATAGATAGAAAGAAACGGGACGTACGGTGCGTGAAAGACTTCATTTCGGTTTATGTTCGTCATTAGAGTTGTATTTCTCTCTCTCTCTCTCTCTCTCTCTCTCTCTCTCTCTCTCTCTCTCTTTATTCTCTTTCTTTTTTCTTTCTTTTCTTTTTTCTTTTTTTCTCTTTTCTCTTCTCTTTTTTCTCTCTTTTATCTTCTCTTTTATCTTCTCTCTTTTAGCTTCTCTCTTTTATCTTCTCTTCTTTTATCTTCTCTTCTTTTATCTTCTCTTTTTTTTATCTTCTCTTTTCTCTCTCTCTCTCTCCCTCCTGAACCTCACGTTCGACAGAGCCCCAACCCGGCCTTCAGGGCAGAGCCAAGTCAAGAAGTCCCGTGCAACGAAGACTGACTGCATCGCTTCAGCCTCCCTCCCGCCACTCGTTCGCGAAACGGCCTGGAGAAAGCCGAACGCTTTCATGCTTCAGCTGGCTTGGCTTCCGGTGGCCGAGGAGAGGCTGAGAGACTTGCTCGTCAGAGGAGAACTGTAAAACCCAGCGGGCAAGTACTGGGGCTAAGAACTCCTCTCTCTCTCTCTCTCTCTCTCAGAATAACAAAGTATTGTGTCTTTTGCTTCTTAATAGAGAGAGAGGGAAAGAGAGAAAATAGAGGGAAGCTGCTGCACCTCGTTTGCGCTAGCTCAGTGCCACGCTTGTGGCGTTTGAAAAGTGTGTTTTTGTAATAGACCCCCTGCATGTACCAGATGCCAAGGCGAGAGACATCCTCGGCCTCTCATTGGGGTCTTGAATAGCCTAATTAGGGTCTTGAAGAACCCGGATATGCACCTTACTATGCAGGTTGTGATCTCTTTGAGTCTCTGCATTGGATCTGGTGTGGGATTCCTGTAAGGCCTCCTCCATACCTGACCCAGTGAATGGGACGAAGTCACTCTGTATGTTCGTTCAGTGGCATTTTGATGTTCCTTTTCACGGCCGCAGGCTACTTTCGGAACCATACTAGCTAGCACTGTGGTGGTGTTTGGATCGATCAACAGTATCACGCGTGTAAACCTTCTCTGCGTTAGTGGATGAGTGGATTGATCCCTGGGTTAAGATTTTTCCAAGAAATTACAGTCGCTTTGTAGTTAGACTAGTACAGTTGAACCATCCGCCTCACACACACACACACACACACACACACACACACACACACACACACACACACACAGCTGATACCTGACCTTTGTGGATTAAACGGTGTCGTCTGTGGTTGTTGTTACTGTCAACACTTGGCTGTTATTATCCTTCTTATATTCGTCGACTCTCTCGTCTAATTGTAGCACATGACGTGGGAGGCTTTCGGCCGCTGGAGACGAGAGGGGGCCCCACACAGGGCTGTGCCAGCACCGAAGTTGGCTTGATTAATTAATTTTTTTTTGGGGGGTGTCACCGTTTTTACCGTGAATTAACTGGCTTCAGAGGTTGCAGAATGATAATTAGGGAAAGTTATGTACATCAACTCTCTCGTGTTTGTCATCGAGGTGATGCACGATTTCCTAGTGTTGCTCTTGAAGAAATCTTGTAATTAGACGCCGTACAGGAAACGATGGACTCGTTTGCAAAGTCTTGAGGAGCGAGGAAACGTATGGTAAGTAAGGTACGATGCTCAACCTGGGAGTCTAGCAGTCGAGTATTTTATGCTCGATGGTGATTGCTTTACGTTATGTTCTCGCACCTGTGGAGGTGAGGAGTTCAGAGACATGGGACAAGGCGAGGAGTGAGGGAGGAGAGGTGTTCTTTTTCTGGAGAAGGCGAAGAGGATAAGAGATGCAAAAGGAATTTGTGTGAAGTAGAGAGAGATTTTGATGAGATGAGAGAGATGGTGCTGCTCCCAACACGGATGATGCAGAGTAGAAATGGATCACTAAAGTACCTGGGATGTGCCCCTGCAACAGCTAGGTACCTGAGCTCGACACCTGGAACTAGATCAGTACCAGTTACAGCGATGAGATACTTGTTCACGTATCACTTTGAACGACAGACATTGCCCGAGCAGATGGCAGCCTTCGACGCGACTCGGCAATCCACTTAAGGAACATTAAACAATTATTATTACAGACGAACCTCCCCAACTCGCCCAACCCCTCTCGGATAGTGAAAGTCTAGTTGAGGATTTAAATGTAAATGCCACCGAATAATAACGAGTGACCGGAGAACTGAGGTGAATGATATTTTCAACTTGTCGTCTATGTCGACTACGTGCCTGCTGAAAAGTGTCTCCAAGCTCATTGCACAGATTACCTGTTGGTAGCATTGTTAATATTCGTTCTGCTCTTCCTCTCGTCTGTTCCTCTTAATATCTCTTGAGCCTAACCAGGGTTACCCACATGCTTTATATATAGAACCCTTGCATTCACAGTGACTTGTTTCTGATGATTTATTTATGACGATTTGCTCCATGGTCCGTCTGTGAAGTCGGTGTCTGTGGATTACAGTCCTGGATGTTAGCTTGTTTCTCTCGTCCAGTGGTTTACACACACACACACTGCTCAGCGGTGCCTCTGTGTTGAAGTACTCTCAGTATAATCTGTGTGCCTTGGATTTTTTAAGTTTACGTATATTGTTAATTCTTAGTACAAAATCTATTTAAGATTACTTTAGATATCAGGTCTTTTCTGACCATTGTGAAGACGAATCCAAGGTATCAGTTGATGTGCTGTTGAGCAGTTGAAGGCTTGATGGGAAGAGAGGGTTTGATTGAAGTGAATGTGCGGATGTCAAGGGAGGAAGAGCGTGAGAGAAGGGACGGGAGCTCGGATGCAAGAGACGAAAGAACGTGGAGAAAGCACGTTTGGGATAGAGGTTATCTGGGAGGGGAAAGAGAGAATGTGAGAGACAGAGTGAAGGTTTTACGAGTTGAGATCTAGACGAGTGTAAGGGAGAGGAAGAGAACTGAGATGGAGGGAGAGGAAGAGGAAGGATTGAATGAAAAGTAAAGGATGGGAGAGTAGGTCATAGCTACCGTGTCTTGCCGTTCCTGTGAAGTCCGTCATCAAGAATGAAGTTTTATTCCGTCTCGGAGAAGCGTTTAGGTAAACCCCTCTTGGTTTTGGCTTTGCCTTTCGTCAAGTTGATCTCTTAAGAATCGTATGGCAGACTCCTTCGGGGTGTATAAATCTCCATTGGGCTCAAGCTATATTCGCTTCTGCATGTTATTACTTACGAAGCTAAGTCATGCACCAGAAAACAAAAGCTAAATTGAAGTTTTGGAGGACATGAATGTGAGGATATGAGGCACTGAGACGACTGATTCACACGACCCATCCACGTCACTTTGGCCCCATTGACCTAGGCTGATTTGACCTTGCTCTATGACCCCAGACGCATCATTCTGCCCTTTGACCTATCGACTCATCAGGGCTCTTGACCGAGCCTTGTGATCTAGCCTGAACACACACTGTGCATATTGGCTTGTCTAAGTGTCATCCAGCTGCATCTTTTTCCCCACTGCGTCTCGTAACCACGTGTGACGCGCGTAGCTGCCTCACTTTAGTCGCATGAATCCCACTTGTTTTACTTAAAGCCACATAATGCAGCCCACATATACCCGCAAGGCGTTATTTGATCACATGTTGGACAAACACACGACCCGAGTGCAGCCACATGTACCCCTTGCTCCATTAGTTTGTCACGACTACATAAGAAATATAAAGCTTATCCCATTCGAAAGCTCACACTCTCATTGATATGCATATCCAAGGTTGCGAGAGATTATAGGATTCTTACGATTATGGAGAAAGCGAAGATGCAAGGTACGTTTAAATTTATTGTGTGTCACAATTCTGTCAGGAGCATAAACCGCGAATAGCATGATAGGAAGATTGATAAGGATTATGAACTTGTCCCAATTCTCTGTCATCAAAATTTGTAACCTCCTACAAGCTGTGGCTCAAGTATATTTATTCCCGTATTTGCATATTTCGTTTATAGGTAATTACGCGTTCTGAGAACAGACTGAGATCTAAAACTATTTTTCTTAGTTAAAAATTCGAGATCTTGATAAACGTTTGTGAAATACTTAGAAATACTGGCAATAAAACTCGCTAGATGCAGTGTTGAAAAAAAAACTTTGCCTATTTTTTTTCCCTATTTTTTGATTCTTCTAATTAATTTTTCTCTCCTTAGTTTATTTCTCTAATCTCTCATTCGGTTCCTTCATCACCCGTGTAGTCCAGTTCTCTCCTCATCCGCACCTATTTTTTCTTCTGTCTTTCTCTCTCCAAAACACCCACAGTTGGGCAGCCTCGTTACCTGCACTCCACCTGCGTTGCCAAGACCCTGGGTAAAGCATTTACTCACCCCCGCCGTAACAATGCAGAGTGGCTCCAAATTACTGTAATTAGAGAGGAGCCGTGGGTGATTCCCGCAACTTAACGCGGCCGTGAACACTGTGTCAGTCCAGGGTTCTCGTCTCCTACAGCTAATTCCCCTCTGCCGCAAGGCCCTCTCGTCCTTCCCGTGTGTGCACTATCTCCTCCCTCCGTATTGTTGTTGTGTGTTACGCATGACCAGCTAGGGGGAGGTGGGGGAAAAAAGAATGTTTCTTCTCTTCGGGTCTTTACCGGAGCCCTAATTATTTCGTCATCTTGAGAGATACGGCAGAGGAGGAGGAGGAGGGAAGTGGGTGGGTTGGAGTGTTTGAGCATATCCGAGTACAGTCTTTGTAGGAGGTGCTTTGGGAAGTCGGGGGTCGTAGTATGGTGCACCGGTCTTGTGTCCGTTAACGTAGCCCCAGCGCTGTGGCGCCCTAGAACTGTGGTGATTCACAGGGCATGAGCCCCGGACGGTCTGAACTCTATGTAGAGACCTTGGATTCTGAACACATGTGGCGGGATACTGTCTGTGTCTTGCTCTCGCTCGGGAAATAAATTTAGAAAAGTATTGTTCACGCGAGACAAGAGGGCGTTTGTGGGTGATGTTTGCGATGATAAACATCCCATAAAAATTAACAAAAGGTGCCGGTTTTGTTTCTCCCTGAGAGGGGGGCGTAAAATCGCTATGGTTTACAAGTGTTAAAATTGCCAAGCGTGGAAGTGAGATATTAGAGTCGGAACGAGACGTAAGTATGGTTGTTATTTTCAGGACCAATCCCATTTTTCTTTTGCTCCCGCTCTTTCTCTATCTCTCTCTCTCTGCCTTCCCGAAGGTGAGGTTGATAGTGTCTCTCAAGGTCTCTCCTGTATACACAAGGGAGACAATCTGGAGTCTCTATCTCTCTCTCTCTCTCACCATTCTTCACGGCGACGGTCCTCAATGTCTGGTGGCTCGATTCCCAATGTGTCTATTACGTTCAATCTCATTCAGTTCTCTCCCTCGTAATACCACCAACTCTTCCTTCTTCTTGGGGCTCCTCAGTGTCCCTGAACTTATTCAGTCGATCTTGGGGTGTCTTTTTTTTCGGGTATGTAAATCATCATAATCACCACTGGTTAAATTCCACGTTATGTGGTTCGACGGCAGTGTTTTGTTCGGCTCGCTAGGCCCGTCGTGATCCTGCCATTTTTTTCTCTGTTCGTTCTGCCTAAGGGGGATGTAGTACCACAAGGAGGTAACTGTAAGATTTCCCCTCCCATTTCTCACGCATGTTAGATATAGCTGCTTATTGTCTTTCATCCCCACAGTGATGATCGAGATGGGATATCATCAGGGTTAAGGTATGCATAAGTTGGCCAAGATGCAATTAAGCATAAGTTAACGTTTGATGAAATCTTTCTTTGTGTCATTCGTAGTTCGCCACAACCCGCGCTAGCGCCTGGAACAGACAAAGAAAAGGGCTCCATTCGCCTACCTTCCATTCCCCAGCTGTCTTGGGGTAATGCACCGAAACCACAGCTCCCTTATTTACAACCAGGCCCCACGGACCTTTCTGTGGTTTACCCCCGGCTGCCTCAAGTGCCCTAGTTCAGTCCACTGACTGGGATTGATCTTTCCTTGTGTGCAGTCCAGTTCTCACTTAGAATACGGAGTCGAATCTGAAGCATTCCGAATCATCAACTCTCCTGGTCTGACCTCGACAGTTGATTCGTTTTTCTCTCGCCGCAGATTCGATTCACTCTCCTACTATTATACGTATATTACTTTGGTTTCTCCTTCCAAGAGCTGGCTGCTTGTATGACCCCGCCCTTAAATAGGAAACGCAGTACTACTTGTCACCTACTTCCTTACATGATTACTATGTGGCCTTTGTCAGCAAAAGAATGGGCTGTTGTGTTTCTTTCCCTGTACCGCAAAGCTTTGGATTTGGAACCTTATACATCCTCATAACTTTCCTAACGGCAAAGACATAACCTCCTCACCTCCTCATAACAACAACGACCTACCTCTCTGCCTCCTCATAACTTTCCTCACAGCAGCAACCGACCTTTTTTGAAAGACAAACGACTTTTTTCACTTTTCCAAAATACTCAAGATATTTTTCCTCTTCCCTTCACGAGGAATACGAGCTGTAGAACCGAAATGCTAATAAGAATCCGACCAAGGCAAGGATAATATAAAATGAAGTTCAAAAAAATTGCCTTTAAATCTTTTTCAGTCCCTCAGATCTTGAGTGCAGATTCCATCCTTCGTTTTATGCCCTCACTCCCGCAAGTCATGAAATTATGGATGCAGTTGCACTGATAAACACGTCTTTGGGCTCCTGGAAGTAGCCTGGAAGTCTCTCCGGCGGCCCACATTTTGCTTGACAGTATCTCCCCTGCCTTTGGCCACGGTTTAATTAGGGAGTCCGTCCTGGGATTGGGTGTAATTGGATCTTAACAACCTTGCACACGTCATGCATGTGCAATCTGCCTTTCTTGTACGCTCACAGTACCACCGAAGACGCGTTTCTTTCGGCGTCCGTGCTTTCTCTGCCGTTGCAAGGTGGTGATCGCCACGTTCCTATTCACCTAACTATTCTCCTGCTTAAAAAAGGAAGAGGGAAGTATATATATAGGGATAAGCGTTGTTTGTAATTCTGTTTCCAAATTGTCGTCCTCGTCTTATTCGTGTCCATTATGCCATTCCATCCCCAATGTCATTACAATGTTTCTCTCCGTTAATATGAATACGGTACGCCTCGCTATTCACCCTGCTAGCGTCCCGTTTAAAGAGGAAGTAGGGGGGTGTATAAGAATGAGTGTTGTTTGGAATTATGCTTTCAAATTATGATCCATATTTTACTCGTCTCCATAACGGCATGCCATCCCTACTTTTGTGTTGCATTTCATATACATCTTAAATACGTGTTTGATGCTATCAAAGCGTGATAGAAGTATCATCTGCTGTGATTGATTTCGAAAAACTAGGTCCTGGTTTCCTTTCCAGCTCACACAAGTTTCAGTTCATTATTAAGGATAAAATTTAAGGTATTTGACTTGTGGATCTCTCGTTGTGTAATGAGTATTTGGCAACAGCAGAGATTTTTGGAGAGTAGAAACGGAGTTTTTGTCACTGAATCTCACTTTGAATCATCGTTGAAAACTGATTCATAGATCTACTTATAATTGTTTTTCTTTTAACCCAAGTAATTACGGTTGCAATTACTTCTCCGTTTTTCGAACGGCACTTTTATTAAGAATTCGTGTGAACCTTATCTTATATGCTCGGTATTTGGCATCGGGGATAACTTGCCGTCCTACAACTGCTTTAGGTCGCAGTCGAATCATGATTTAGGTGACTCGCATTCCATTCTAGGAACAAGTTCCAAAAGATTATACTTTCTCGTTTTTGGTTGCCATCTTGGGCTTCCAGAGTGTTTGTGTGGCTTACAGTCTCTTGATTGCATGTGTATCCCTGGTCGTGTAAGAATATACTGCTTATGGATATGTCCTGGACTTGCCCATTCAGGATTGCTCGTCTTTACGTTAATCTTCCCAGCGTCGGAAACCGGGTGCTGTAAATACTCGAGCACTGTGTCCACCTCTTTCGTATAGAACAGTGCACTCAGTCCCCCCAGTGCGAATGGCACGGCTCACAACCACATTTACATTGTGGTGAATTCGCCTCAATTTCCAGAGTTTCTCATGACATTCTGTGTCACCTAGCCAGACCCGCTGCACTTAAATTCCTGCAGTAAAGATAAGAGTTGCAGTCTTCGTTCTCCCGCACCTGTGACACTTCGCAGGAGGTGATGTGTTGGGTCACAGACGTCTCTGATGGCAACCCACTTGTGCGCGCGTGTGTGAGAGGCTTCGCTCATTGGCACTGTCGAATCCTACAGCAGTCTACCCAATCATCCTTCAGTCGTAATCCTCCACAGGTGACTGTGTTACAGTACTCCCCCACCATCCAGGACTCGTGATCCTTCCCCTGTGACTGTGTGTTACGCTAAGCATCAACATCCCACGATTGTGACATATATTCCATCGGCTCGACCGAGGTGCCGTTACGGTAGTAGTCCTCTTCATCTCCTCCCTTGAAGTTAACGACGATCCTCCACTGGTCGTAAACTCATGAGGTAGGGTAGAGAGTGTTACACCAGTGATCCTCCCAGTGCACTGTGAGGACTGTGCACCACCACCCCCTGGCAAGTAGGAGGGGAAACGTTTTCATTACTACATCAGTCCCCCATCCGTCAATCCTCTAGCGTACTCCAGCTGAGCTAGACTGGTTCTTTTGCCTGCTGGAGCGCCTGCTTATTCGTCTCGTTATTTCATAAGCCTCCACAAACCCGACTGCTGCCGCCGGTATCACATCCACTTGCACTTTTGTGTGTACAGACGTATTTCGCAAAGGATCCGACAAGACTCAGATCTTCGTATCTTTTGTATCATTTTACATGATTTCTTTTGTCAGCTGAGACGGCACGGGCAGCTAAGGCCCTAATCAAGGCCATCCCATTAAAGCTATGTATATATATATATATATACCCTAGCCTGAGCCAGGTACACATTTCATCGACCAGACCCCTAAGGGGTGGACGAACAACAGCTAGGTCGACTGTGAAACCGACAGCTGTGACCAGGATTCGAACCTGTGCGCTCGACCCTAGTGATAGAGAGAGAGAGAGAGAGAGAGAGAGAGAGAGAGAGAGAGAGAGAGATGGACCCACAACTACCACGTTCTCAATCCTCATCCCTAACTTTATATCCTTACAACCCACAAAAAAAGGAAAAAACAGAGAAAACGGGAAAATCGAAGAACAAAGAATAGCGATGATGCTAATCCCATCCCACATCCCGTCAGGTGCGCCAAAGGATATCCCAACACACACGTCATGTCCCAAGGAAAGGTCGACAGGCGTTGGGAGGATAGGAACACGTCTCCAGTCCGTCCGGGTCTCCCCTCCCCTCCCCTCCCTGGCGGGTGGGGGGTGGGGGGGAAATGCCTACCGGGTGACATCACCCCGTGACGTCATGACCTGACCCACACACCCCCCCACTCCCCCCCTGCCCCAGCCATGAAGAAAAACGAAAGTCGACTTTTACCATAAATTGGACCGGAAATTGAGACAATTTATTCCTTTCTCTCTCTCTCTCTCTCTCCCCGGACGAAGTAAAAAGAAAAAAAAAAGGTGAGGACGATAAACCTGGTGATTCATTCGACAAGTTTTCTGAGTGTGTGTGCGTGTGTGTGCGTGTGTGTGTGTGCGTGCGTGTGTGTGTGTGTGCGTGTGTGTGTGCGACGTCTTCGTCAAACGGTGAGTCCTCGTGTGGCTGCTTCC
>JAYMFT010130404.1:0-13046 GCA_038088735.1 Panulirus argus | reverse complement strand
ATATATATATATATATATATATATATATATATATATATATATATATATATATATATATATATATATATAAGCGTATCTTACTTTCACTATTTTTCATTACCTTTCTCCTTTATTTCTAGTAATGTCTAACGTAGATTAAGAAATACAACATAAGAAATGTAAAAAAGAAAATAAAAGTAAAAAAGGATGGCTAATGTAGGGATATAAGTGTCAAAAAGAAAATGAAAATATACACACAAGAATAGGAGTGAGGCAGCTCTAGGATGATCTTGACATTATTTTCCACACTACTCGTGTAACAAAGGTAAAGCTGACTGGGTTTAAGCCACAGGTTTAAAGCGGGTACAACGTACCTAATAATCTCTGGACCATCTCAAGTAGAGGTAGCGATGATCTCTCGACAGTTGCATCATCTGTATATTTTTGCTCGCGTTGGCACTTCCGTTCTTACATCTTACATTAATGAACTGTCTTTATAAAATATGCGTTTTTTGCATTCGCGTTTAACTCACACCTCACACACACACACACACACATTTATACACACACACACACACACACACACACACACACACACACACACACACCAACCTAAACCAGGTACCCATCTATCGACCAGCCCTCTGAGGAGGGTAAACGCCTGGGATGAGTGTGCGCGGACTTCCGCGCCTGTGATTCGAGCACATGCGGGTCCGACCCCGGGCGGGCCCATGGTGACTTAGAACCAGAAGTGCTAACCATTACACCACACCACAGAGGTGTCTGTCTGTCTGTCTTGGTCTTTCTGTGTCGGCATTTGCTTGCATGTGTCTATGAATATGTCTGTATCTTTCTGTCTTTGTTTATGTCTGAGTCGGTGTCAGTTTCTGTGTCCATCTAGCTTGTTTTGTTTATGTATATGTAAACATCTCTATTTGTGTCTGTGTCTGTACCCTGTGGCTGTGTATCTCAGTGTGCGTTTATGTCTGTGTGTATGTGTGTCTTAAGAAGGCAGCTGCCCTTCACTGAGCTTCGAGGGTGTGGCATTTATCGACGGTGGCTATTGATCGCAGCGGACCAGCGTTCGAGTCCCGGGAGAGGGGAAACTACCTCTTAGCCAACTCAGCCGTTCATCCTCCCGTTGTAGGGGGCTGAACAAAGGATGATAGGTGGGCGCCTGACGGGGCAAACTTTAGAACGTGACACGCAAATGATTTTTTAAAGAAGGCTTGCTCTTGGCCAGGGCTTGAGGTGGTGAGGAGTCAGCCAGCGGAGCTACGGAGGAAGTATACGCTTCCGGGTCCATCTGAAGGCGAGTGAGCGTGTATTGTGGGGCCAGAGGTCCGCCCCGGGCGGTGCGGTGCTGCAGTTAAGTGAAGTAAGCGATATAGGACGGAAGACTCGCCCGAGTCGGTGGTGCGGGGAGGTGCACTAGCGAAGATTACTAATGCTTAGCAGGCTTGGTAAATCACTTGCTAAACGATGCGATGCTAAGGTTTGGAAGAGCAATGTGTGTCTGTGTCTGTATGTATGGCAAAAAAAAAAAAAAGTGTTTCTTTGAGATGGGACCAGAGTCGAAGATGGCGGAGACTAAAGGATAACCAGTCAGAAGTGCGGTTTGAACTGAGAATGAGGAACGAAAATAGCGGAAATGCTGGAGACGTGATATTGATAAGGATCTCCGGTTAAAGTTGTGTTGACGGCGAAAGATGAAGTTTTGGAGAGAGTTCTCGAGGGAGATAACGAGCCAGAGATCTTACGAAGGAGGGAGGATCAGGCACACACCGTGGGCTGCTGTTGCCTCGCTTCACAGTGGAAGCTGCAACTCTTTGATAACGGGGACGGCCGTCTAGGGCGATGTGGGGAAAATGGCACACGACAACTGGATAGGTATGGCCACTGGCAGGCTGGGGCGGGGCGGAGGCAGGTGAGAGAGAGAGGAGGAGGAGGAGGAGGGAGAGGCAGCACACCAGTCGTGGTGAACCGTGTGGGATTGATGGAAGATGTCAGGCAGATAGTTGTGGTGGGGGGAGAAAAAACAATTGAACTGACCAAACTAAACCGAGTTTGAAGGAAATCAGAAATTTCTCCCCGGTGGTCGCCAGGGTCGGTCTGAGAGAGGGCGGGGGTGAGGAGGCATCCCACCCCTGGCGCGCCACAAGCCGTGGGATGGAGGTCGGCAGCGGCCACACCCTCTGCTGCGCTGCCTGGGGGTGTGGCCAGCAGCCAGGGGTGGGCGTGGCCGCTTTTGGAAAATGGAGGAAGCTTAGGGAGGTCGGTGGGCCAGACGTAGCGCCGGGAACGTGAGGACCCACGCCCCCTTCTGTAGTCGTCCGGTCTTCCACGTTCGTTGGGAGGTCCGAGTCTACACCTGTGACGGCCTCGCAGGGAACGAAAGCCTTGAGAACTGGACCTGACGACGGAAGGAACGACCAGGAACGTCTGAAATGTCATGACCAATCGCTGGACCTCAGTTCTAGGGAGCAGATGGGTCAAGAACGAGACGCATTGCCTCAGCGTGTAAACATTTGGCGGACGTTGTTGAGAGATCCGTGCCAGGGAGACGCTGAGGACGGCGGAGACCCGTCAGGAAGTAAAATGGAGGGAGGAGGTAGGCGCGGCAGGAGGCACGTAGCGACGGGCCACGCGCCGCCACGCCCAGACTCACCTGAGCCACCAGTGCCGCGCCCACAGCCGGCGTGCCACCCCCATCAGTGCCGCGCCCACGGCCGCCGCGCCACCCCCCCAGCGTTATCGGACACGAGGTTCCACTGTATGATGATGTCGCGGATGTCTGTCCTTAACGAAGCTATGGGAAGCAGCAGACAATCGCACGTGGCGGACCTACGTCATAGGGGCTGAGACACACGCAGACAGCTCGACAAAGCAGTGGCCGAATTATTTACTGTAGATCAGACATAGGGATGCAGTATCACGATTGACGGAAGATGATGGTTGAAGAGATGGCGTAATAAGACAGCTACGAAGGTGGAGGGCCTCTGATTCCACTCTTGGTAAGAGAGAGGTGGACGAAGAGTCACCATTATCCATGTTGGGGTGAATGAGGCAAGATAAATAACTGTGCCATCTAAACAGCATCCCTAGCTTCGGGGAGCAGATTTTTCGATGTTTATAATGTGGGTATTTGGAACATACTAGAGAATATGGTTATATTACATGAGATTACATGAGAAAGACAGACAACAGGAGGCCTGTTTGGCCCACGACTGGGTTGTCTGATAAAGAAAAAGAAGTTTAACGACAAGAAAATGTAATTCCGCTCAGCAGTTTTTTAAGCTATCACCGACTCTCCACTGCTGCACATTAGCCTTCTACTGTCCCCGTTACCGCTGTCGTTTATACTCTTTGTGATAATGTTATTGTAGAGGTGAATTGTTACTTTGAAATATAATAGTCGGAAATGAAGGAGATTTAGAAAGAGATATAGATAGATTTTGTGTTTTCGCTCTTCCTTTTCTATTCCATGATGCTGCTGAAGTCTGAATGAAGAGAAATTTTCAGTGAGAGAAGAAGATCGAGCATGACAATGAGGAGAGGCAGGACAAGACTGAATAGGGTTAGAAGACGAAGAGAAGTAACTTACTGAGAAAATGAAGAGGGCTAAGCGATAGGACAAAGTCCCTGAGGGACGCCACGATTGACTGGGTAAGAGGATGATTGCGACTCATTAGCGAATACTACAACGAACAGAGGAAAAAAATACGTTCTAGAGAATAGGAGGCAGCCTTAGGGAGGACATAGAGGAAGCAAAACCTGTGTCACACCCCGTCAAATGATTTACCATAATCTCCTGAAGGAGGAGGACCGAGGGTGGTTCACCTACGAGACACAACAGTGACACCATAACAGCAGGTGCCACACGTATGGTAAACAGCCTAATGAGATAACGAGAGGAAGAGTATGCAAATACCCGGCTTTGTTATGGCTAAACGACGCAATTAGCATTTTATGAGGACCGGATTTTTCCCACAGGATGGCCTGCTGTTGGGTAAATACGAGGTTATCTCACGGAGGAACCTCCTACAGGAATACACGTGCTTTTCTCCCAGGATAATCAGCAAGACTGCAGGTGGTAGGCAGCCACCGACCACGACAGGGGGTTATTAGGACCTCTGCTATCCGCATGGGTATCGGGAGAGTTAGTAGCGGCTGCACTGTGATCCAGCACTTCAGTGGCTGACAAGTTTTACTCTTTTACCCGAGGAAGATGACTTTTCTTTCTGCCTCACCTACATGTGGGCTGCTGGCATTCAGCCCACAGATATTACAACCTCTCCATCCCACACATAACACCCGACAACACAGGACTAACACAATTCGTTCGTTGTAACCTCCTATTTCCCTGCGTTGAGCGCTACGCGCTATTCCAACCTTTTGGCATAATCTCGTCGGAAGTACTCGTATGTCAGTACTGGATCAACACGAGAGTTTATATCCCAGGATGACTCGCTACGGGGTAAACACGTGTTTTTTTTTTTCCAGGAAAATCTGATACAGACACAACACGAGATTTCTTTTTTCTCCCAGGATAACCTACTACGGAAAAAAAAAACTGGCTTCTTTTTTCCCCAGGATGACTTGCTACAGGGTAAACACGAGTGAAGCTGAGGCGAGTCATTGACGCTGCCGGCCCGGCGGGAGCAGGGGCGACCCGCGATGCTCTATCGATCTCGCCGCCGCTACTCTCAGCTCACCGGGGCTACACCGCTCGCCACTACTGCTCTCAGCAGCTCAGCTGGGCCTCGCTACTCTCTGCCTCTCTCAGTTCACCTGGCTCCCGCTTCTGTCTTTGCCGCAGTGGCTCCCAGCTGATCTTGCCTTTTCGTCACCCACTGCTTCTCTCAGCTCACTAGGGCCATTGTCATCCACCACTACTCTCAGCTCACTTGGGTCCATGTCATCCACCACTTTTCTCAGCTCACTAGGGCCACATCACCTACCACTACTCTCAGCTCACCTAAACCCTTTACCTGCCACTTTCCTCAGCTCACCCGAACTTAACATATCTTTCATCTCACGTTGATCTTACTACCGTTCTCAGCTCACCTAAGCTCCGTAAGTAAGTCAGTATATAACAAGGCGTCTGAGCAGAGTGCGCCTCATGAACCATGGGCTTCTAGGCCGGGGTTCGACTCCACTAGGTTCAAGACAGTGTTCGTCAAGCGATGTCCATCCTCAAGGGCCAAAACATCCTTCGTTTCGAGAGAGACAAATCGGCGAATACATTTCTGTCTAGATTCCCATGTACTAGGCAGTAAACCAGTCACCATAGTCCCATGTACTAGGCAGTACACCAGTCCCTCGCTCCCATGTACTGGGCAGAACCCAAGTCAATACTTTCATGTACTCGGCCAGGAGCGCGGGGCTGGGGCTAAGCCTCTTTACCAATGTACACTAAGTTCATGGGTGAATACCAGAACCTAATACTCCTCCAAGGCCCACAGCAAGCATTTAAGACTCCTTCAAGGCCCTCAGCAGGTTGTGAAGACTCCTTCAAGACCCTCATCAAGGGGTGAGGATTCCTCCAAGGCCCCAAGAAGGTAATAAAGACTCCTCTAAGGCCCTCAACAGACTGTGAAGACTCCTCCGAGTCCCTCAGAAGACATTAGAAAATCCTCCAACGCCTCCAGCAGGCAGTGAAGACTCCTCCAAGAACTTCAGCAAGCACTGAACATTCCTTCAGGGCCCTCACCAAGAAGTGAAGACTCCTCCAAAGCCCCCAGAAGGTTGTGAAGACTCCTTCAAGGCCCCTAGCAGGCAGTGAAGACTCCTGCAAGTCCTGCAGCAGGTTGTAAATACTCATCCGAGTCCTGCAGCAAGCTGTGAGGATGTCCTCTCTCTCTACAAGCAGTCAGGATATCGCCATCCTATCTCCGGAGGATTGGTGAACGCAGGTAGAAATGACAACGATGTGCTTCTCTTATCAGTGAGCAACCCTCCCGGCTATTCAGAGCAGGGGTCAGATCCCTTTTTTGTTTTCACTGATGGAGCAAGAAAATCTAGAGGTGCAGCGGAGAGAAAATGGGATCGTGACTCTTACTGGAATTCTCGTTTTGAGTTGCATCGATAAGCAAATTGATCGACTGTCTTTAATGGATTTATGTTGTTTTCTTGTACTGATTCCAAGACGCTAAGAGTAATCCCACGGAGGTCTGTAGTCTGTTTTGCCGGTGAATTGAAACCTGTTATTTAAAGGACAGGTGTCTGCTTCTTAAGTGGATTTAAGTGTCCATGGCTGACAGGTGACACTGGCACCCTGGGTGGTCACAGCTGACACACTGGCACCCTGGGTGGTCATAGCTGACACACTGGCACCCTGGGTGGTCATAGCTGACACACTGGCACCCTGGGGGGTCATAGCTGGCACACTGGCACCCTGGGTGTGGTCATAGCTGACACACTGGCACCCTGGGTGGTCATAGCTGACACACTGGCACCCTGGGTGGTCATAGCTGACACACTGGTACCCTGGTTAAGAGCACAAATGTCAGCGGCTGTGAGCTCATCAGCTTACAGTTATTTGCTTGGCAGTGAACTGCGGCGAACTTGGCACTGTGCACCTGCTAGCCCGGCACTGTACACAGCCCAGTGCCAACTGCTGGTGGTGACGCAGCCAGGCATCACGGTGGCATCCCGGGGCTGCAGATGCCACCGTCCCCGGTGTTTACAAGCGCCCCCGTCCGGTGCCAAGAATGTAACCCTCAACCCTGCATACTCGTTGGTGACTCAGCCGCCCCGCTGGTATGTGCCGGTAAAGGGAAGCTGTGTGTGTGTGTTTGTATGTTTGTGTGTGTGTGTGTGTGTGTGTGTGTGTTTGATTACCTGTTTGTACAGTACGGCGAGAGAGAAGCATATTCTAGTTTTGGTGTTTTGTAGGGTATGAACAGCTTGCTAAATGTTCCCTGTCTGTATAATTGAAGGCTATTCTGATATATCCCAGCAGACAGTTTGCTTCTTTAACTATCCTCCTGATGTGGGACTATGCGGCGGATTAGGGACGATGTCGACTCCTGGTTCCCTCTCACGCACTTGCTAGATGATATCAATATTGAGTTCTTCTGCCATTGTGTCACATCTTCATTTATTTACATTTGCTCTGAATTTAATCAACTATGTATCAGACCAACTTTGGAGTCTGTCGAAGTCCCCTTGTAACCTAATGCAATCCTCCCAGCCTTTCAATTTCCGCATGACCTAAGCATCACCTTCACACGTATTCCTGTAGGAATCCATACCTTCTGGCATGTCGTTCACATACATCAACAAGAGTAGCTGTTCCAGAACAGAACCCTTCAGGACTCCATTCGTGATGACCTTCGCCCATCTGAAGATGGCTTTTATGATCTGTGTCCTTTGTTCCCTTCCACTGAGACAATTTTCTCTCAAAGAGCTTCCCCTTTGTTCGATTTCCAGCCTCATAATCGTCCTCCCATCCGTTACAGTGTCAAATGCTTTCTAGCAGTCAAAATACAAGTAGTCCACCCAGCTTCTCTTCGTCTAAGACAGAGCTCACTTTCTCATAGAACTACAAGAGGTTCGTTACACGTGACCTCCTTTCCCTCTAACCATGTGTTGTCTCTCACTGAGGTAATCTTTCCTCAGCAGGGAGTCATCCATTTCCCTTCCGATTATCTTTTTCAGTTCCTTACAACCACACTCGTCAGGGAGACCGGTCAGTTGTTCAAAGCTTTTTCCTGGTCTCCTTTCTCATAGACAGGTATGACATTTGCCAGTTTCCACTCCATTGGCACACTGTCTTTCTCCACCAACATCTTAAACAGTACTTCAAGTGGTTTGTCAAATTTACGTAGACACCTGTGGTGAAATTATCATGAGGACCATGAGCTTTGTATGGGTCAAGGCCACTTGGTATTCTGTTATTGTCTTTTCTAAATATTTCAATGTTTTTTAGAGCCTCCTCTCCATCCTATTGCCCCAATGTTGGGACCATAGTGTCTTCCACTGTGAAAACACCTTTGAACTTGTCATTCAGTTCCTTACGCATATCCTTTCATCTTTCTCACTATCTCTTTCCTCCGAATTCCTGAGCGTGATTGGCTGCTCTTTACATAAAATTGTGTTCCTGATTTATGAAAAAAGTTTTGGAGTTTCTCTTCCCTTGTCCACAATATTCTTTCGAAAGACTGTGTGTGTGTGTGTGTGTGTGTGTGTGTGTGTAATTATATCATTGTAAATACCTGTTTGTGCTGTGCAGCGGAGGAACCCTGCACCATGAACTTTCTCTATTGTTATACAATTTTTTAAACTTTTATATTTCTTTTATAATCACATTCTCATAAATCAGTTTAGTCCATTCATCCACTTCTTTTTAATGTGAAAGTACTTCCTTGCGTCTTTTCAAACAGGTTTCTTTCTTGATTTCATGTCATCTCCTCTTGTTCCTTTGTCTTTGCATCTTTCAAAGAACTGTCCATTGTCTACATAATCAAGTTGAATTACAAACTCAAAGGTTGTGATCAGGCTACCCCTTACTCATCTCTCTTCCATTATTGACAAGTCTTAGGCCTCTAGGTTTTCCTTGTTAACTCATTCCTGTTGATTCTAGCACTGTCTTTGCTACCCGTCTCTGTACCTTCTCTCTTAGCTCTTTTGTTTCTAACAGCGTTAGCAACACTCATGAGGCATATTGTAGTTTTAACCTAATGTAGGATGTAAACAGCTCGCTTAACACATCCTTAACCATGTCCTTGAAACCTAAAAAGTTTATTAAACCTTTCCCAAAAACCGTGTCTCTCACGTAGGACATTATCCATTTGTTTTCTGATTCTATTTTCCGATACCTGACAGACTACAATCCTCAGGGAGACCGGTCTGTAGTTCAACACCTCTTCCCTGTCTCCTTTCTTATAGATGAGTTTGACTTTTGTCCTCCTCCGCTCTTTTGGCACTTTACCTTTGTCCGGCGACAACTTCAACGACAACATTTCAAGCGGTTCTTCAAGTGTCCCTGTACACATCTTCAGCACACATGGAGAAATTTTCGCCAGGACCACGAGCCTCGAATGGGCCAAAGACCCTTAGGTATAGTTTATGTCTTTTCTAGACGTTTCATAATTTTCCAGTATCTTCTCCCCACTGCATGTCACTGGTGTTGGGCCTACAATGTCTTCCACTGTGAAAACACTCCTGAACTTGTCATCCATTTCCTCGTATGTGCTCACATCTGCTCTACAACTCTTTCTTCGGGAGCCCGTCTTCCCTGTTCTCTACCCCCTGGTGAATTCATAGAAAACTTTTGGGATGATCCGATGCCCTGTCCATGCTTGATCTGCTCAGAGAGTCTCTGATCCTCCTTTCTCATCCCACTATACTCGTTCTCTTGCTCTCATATACCTTCAGATGGTGGTTCTCTGGAACATTCTCTACTGTAGCACAACCTTTAACTTCTGTGTGATGTCCGCACGTATAATCTCAGTCACTTTATTCCGCTCACCTAACTATGTTTATTTACGACGTGCTATCTTTTTTGTTTCGTTTTTATTTCTGTTTGTTCTGTATTTTTGTGCGTGTTTTGTTTGTGTATTGTTATTGTTTTACGCGTGAAATGCGTGTGCAACAAGCGGTAAGGGCTGCGTGATAATCATGTGAGGAATTATTACCATCTAGACGTGTTTCCTTATTGACTGTTGCCATAAAGTTCTGTTCATTTGCAGTGCCTTATATGTGTGGGTAGGGTAGGTTTTTATCTTTGTGTATGTGTGTGTGTGTGTTTTGTGAAAGCAAGAACTGCACGTTGTGGGAGGCCCATAAGTAGTTGGAAATTTGTTTTTTAGTGTTATAAATGTACAGTTGGTGGGAAGGTGTTTTGTTTCGACAATGGCCTTCCTCACAAAGGTGCCTTTCGTGCCACTTAAGAGGAAATTGGTCCTTCTGCTGCCCACCATGCGCTCGCAGCCCATCATGGATTCCAACAGCGAACCAGAAATCGTAAACTACCACAATAAGACCTAAGCTGCAGAGAACACCTCTGACCAAATGGCCAGCCAGCCAGTATTTGTGTTGCAGGAAGAGGGGGAGGTGGCCTTTATTATGCCTCTCCTGTGGAATGACCAATACTCTAGCTATCAGCGCCTGGATCGTCTTCACCAAGAGCGACGAGAAGAGACGAGGCAACAACGCCTCATCATGCAGGACCTTCTTCTGCTACACGTCTCAACAAAACCACTGCAGGGGAGTGAGACACAGGCAGTAATGAATGTGATCGAGGCGAACGCGCCGCAAGGGACCATCCAGCCAACCTCTCCCCAGCAGGAAGGATGCTACGTGAGCGGTGGGAAGCATGGCAGGAAGACCCAGACCGCCTGTAACACCTGTCGTCAGCCGGTCTGTGGTGGTCACCCGCGCGTCATCTGTCTGAACTGTGATTACTGCTGCTGCCTGACCCGCCAACACCAGCGGACCAGTCAAGGTTTCAGTGTAGTGAAGTCCACCTGTCTTCATTGCGCTATTAATATAGGGACCTAACAGTATGAAACAGTGTTATACATATAGATTCTTAAATTGTCAAATGTTCTATCAATTTTCTATTTTTTGAAAGTTAATGTGGTTGATATTTTCTATATTCCATTATTTCTTAAGTTAGGTACCAAGTTTATGATCAGGTCATCCCTTGCCCTTCTCCTTTCCACGTTAGGCAAATCTGAAGCCTTTAGCTTTCCCTGTAACTCAGATCTCTTTATTCTGACACCATATTTGTTGCCCTACTCTAGAGTTTCTCTGTTAGTTCTTTATGCTTCCTTACGTATGGGGACCAAACTCTAAAAGCATATTCTAGGTTTTACTTCTCTCATGACCTTGACATCGTCCGCAAACATATCTAGGTAGGATTCCAGACCCTCTAGAAAGATATTTACTCATACCATGAAGAGCAGTGGTCCCAGGGCAGAACCCTGCTGCACTCCACTGATATACTCAGCCCATTGGGTCCTTTTTCCCTTCCACTACGGTAATCTTTTTTATCCCTCGAAGGCGTCTCCTCTTTATTCTTACTTGGATATCCAGCTTCTTTACGATCCTAATATGAAATTTAGTATCAAGTGCTATCTGGTAGTCTAGATACATGTAAACCACCCAAACTTATTTTTTGCCAACGACAGAGCTCACCTTCTCGTGGAAGTGTAAGAGGTCGTCCCTCACCCACGGAGCTTCTCCTTTGGAGTAAATCGTCCATTTGCTTTCTCATTATCTATTCTCTTACCCTACAGTACACAGTCGTTAGGGAAACCGGTCTGTAGCCCAGCGCCTTCTCGCGGTCGTCTTCTAAGAGATACTAGGTATGATGTGTGCTCTCTTTCCCTTCCTTGGCACTATGCCCTTTTTCAGCTTCATATTAAGCATCATTTCAGAAGGACTGTCAAGTGCATCTGTCTGTACACATCCTCAGGTGTGGGACATCCTCTGTTGCATCCTGCAAATTTGAGGTGCTCCCTGTTGTATCCTGCAGGTGTGAAGCGCTCCCTGTTGTATCCTGCCGATTTGGGAAGTTCTCTGTTGTATCCTGCATGTGCAATGTATTCCTTACTGTATCCTGCAATCGTGTACGGGAATGGGGTGCTCGCCAGTGATGCAACAGATAGTAGAAATTAATTTGCAGCGAGGAACAAAAAGTTGAAAGGAATGTGAGATGATAGACCATCTGTCTTCTTTAAGCATTTTAAGCGTCATTCAGATGCATAGGAATCAGCAAAACAGGCAAGATAAAGATTATATACATAGATATAGATAAGATGTATTTCTAAACCTGAAGTCCAGGTGCAGCGGTCAAGTTGTTGGGCAAGGTACAGGCGGTACAAATTAGTGAGACAGAATAATATATTCTTTGAACCTGTTTGCTAGTGACCCAGCGAGAGAATAATTACTGTCTTTTTTTTTTATATACCTATTTTTTAATCATGGAGCGTGTGATGTTTAGCTAATGACAGTTAGCTGTCATCACAAAAGTTTTGGAAAAAAAAAAATGTGGTCCGTCAAAAACGTACAACAAAACATGAGGCAGATAAAGTTTTAAAGGACATGTGCCATTTAGCTTTACGTGAGGACTGATGTTTGCTGTTGGCACGAGTGACCTTGAGCCGCTGTACCTTGCTGTACCCAAGAGACCTTGTACTACTGCGCCTTGCTGTACCCTAGGGACCTTGAGCCTCTGTCCCTGGGTGTACCCTAGGGACATTGTACTACTGTACCTTGCCATACCCAAGGGAGCCTTGAGCCGCTGTACCTTGGTGTACCCAAGGGAACTTGTGCTACTGTACCTTGCTGTAGCTTCGGGACTTTGTGCTACTGTGCCTTGCTGTACCCTAGGGAGCCTTGAGCCACTGTGCCTTGCTGTACCTTAGGGACCTTGAGCCGCTGTACCTTGCTGTACCTTGAGCTCCTGTACCTTTTTGTACTCTAAGGAGCCTTGAATCACTGGCCAGTGGTGTGCTACATCGTGTACCGTAAGGTATGGCCTTGAACCACTGTACCTTGATGTACAGCATTACAAATACTGTACATAACTTAGTGTGCTACACCGTTGTAACACTGACGGCTTCATTATCATGGTGTGCTCTGGCAGCCTTGAGTCTCTGTTGCATGGTGAGCCTCATGGTGTTAGTGGTTGAGCAAGACACACCACAGTCTATAACAGCAATAATTCCACCCTCAGATGCTGTTGTTGGATGGGAAATTTTTTGCCACAATTTCCTCTTAATTCGCTCTTATTACTGGGAAGACGTTTTCATTCGTGTATGAAATGCATTTGTATGTTCAGTAATCATTTTTTAGGGTAAATTACATTGGCAGTGTCAGAATGAACGTAACGAATAAAATGTGTCCAGTCTGACCTGGGTTACATATAACTTCACCACATATAGAGGTATACATGTGAACCATATTACATACATATCATATCCTATTAACAATGTGTCATGTTTTGTCAAAAACTGAGCGTCCAGCTTCCACTCTGTCACAGTTTTTCGCCATATATATATATATATATATATATATATATATATATATATATATATATATATATATATATATAT
>JAYMFT010130393.1:0-13046 GCA_038088735.1 Panulirus argus | reverse complement strand
ATATATATATATATATATATATATATATATATATATATATATATATATATATATAATTTTATCTCACGACTGCGGATCGAACCAGCGCGACCGACAATGCTCGGCAGATAGCTCTCCGAATACCCCGGTTCGATTCTCGAGCGCGCGTAAGTGAAATTGTTCAGATGTACATATGAACAATACATGTTTTGATATATATATATATATATATATATATATATATATATATATATATATATATATATATATATATATATGGGTCTAGGAAATATCAAACGCTGTCCACAGAATTCCCTCACCATGAAGAGAGAGAGAGCGAGATAGCGTACTTTATTGTAAGTGCCTACAACGAAATTTTGCGTTAATGTCAAAGGAAGAAATAAACATTATAAAAAAAAATACCACTAAAATATTCATTAGCAGCATCTATCAGCAATGTTAAATCTAAATCTTATGTATATCATCATTTTCTATAGTACTATATCCTTCGTATACACGCCAATAGCCCTGCCTATGACTGGAGGTGTGGGCCCGCGTCAGAACGTGGCCATAGCCCTTCCCTCGGGTTGTCACACCCCTGACTGACAGACTGGGATACGAGCAGCCATTAAGATGATTGCGCAACACCATCACACACTCAATCCACCTGCCCGGAAACGCCGGCATCCACCCATGGCGCAATAAATATTATTGCGTCTTGGGGGTTTTCAATCGATATCACCAAGGAGGATAAATGTAAATAATGCCCTAAGGTAGCGGAGGCTGTGGGGGTGGAAGTTGAAATGGACGGGATCAAATGGGTAGAGCAAATCAGAAAAAAATGGACGCGGAAGATGACTTTAAACTTTATGAATGAGAATATTACTAGAGCGTATTATGAAGCCAACATACTACAGACATGAATGGAAAAGGATATATAAACATTACGCATGGAGGTAAACAAGTAACGTGTGTAAAGGAAATAAGTATAAAAAATCATATATTCTTTGAGGATAAAGGGATATTGAGTAACATGAAATAATCTACTATGAGGAAGATAGAAGAAAAGATAAAAGATATTGAAAGGGAATGTAGGTAAAATGAAAACGCAAACGTGCGGATTATGTGGTGACTGAGTTCTTGAAAAACTGAGCGCCGGTTACTCAAAACATGGAGGGAGACGGGAGTAAATTAAATATTTCCCTGTGCTAGAAATAATCAGATTGATAAATAAAATCATACTTCTTCGTGTCTGATATTCTTCTCATTCTGTTGCTGAAAAGGAATAAAGTTAAATCGCTTCTTCACACAAAACGTTACCTGATTGGCTGACTGAATATACCAAATGTTACCAGCACTTTTAATTCGTGGCTCGTTGGATTTGCCAAATGTCACGAATGGCCTTACATTGTGGCTGACTGGTTTGCAAGATGTCATCAATGTCATTAAATTGTGAGTGACTGGATCTGTTTGAAGTCACCAGTGTCCTTAATTAATGGTTAGTGCAATCTGCCAGATGTCACCAGTATTCTTTACTGGTACCCTGTTTGTTCATGCCTGTCGCTCCTCCAGCCTACGTACACGTATATTTTTTAAGTTTTCTTGACATGCGCATGATAAAGCACGTGAAACTTCTATATTGACATTTCGTAAGGAAGTTAGTGGCAAGTGATTCTGCATGTGGGTTTGTTTTGAATTGTAGGGCGCATGCGTTCTGAATCCGGTCAGCTTCCTGACCGGATCTATCGGGCGCGACCTGTTGTGTCTATGGAAGAGAGTAGCAAAGTACCAATCTATATAACATGGCTTTTTACTTGAGTATATGACAGACACTGTATTTCAGAGAATTATCTAAACTGTTAGAGGTATAAGTATAATTATGATTACCAAAACATCTTTGCTTCTGTATATATTCATGTAGAAAGTACACATTCTATCCATGCAGGCATTGTTTATGTAATCACATCCATATTTACCCATTACCCTACAGGTGTACAATATATGCATATATATACATATGCAGACGAATCTTTATTTCTTATATACTTACTGTAACTAATGATATCAAAGAACAGTGTAATAAGGGGTGTTAATTAGAGGTTATTGGATAAAAAGATACGAATTAGTCGAATATGCTTTAATGTATCACATTCCTATTCATTTGTAACAATACATTAGGGTTTCATCCTAATATGTATTTGCTTCAGATTGGTCTTGAGGTCATACAACATCTATATGGGTCTGAATTAGGAGAAATATTACAGGCATTTTGAATTTAGCGGGTATGAGGCAGAAGCCGTGCCTGTGGCCCCCGTGGCCTGTTATGGTGAGTCCAACATGGCGACCTTCGCTGGGTCTGGCTGAGCCGCTGTCTTGCGAAGTAAATCTCATATTGTGCCAGAATGCTTAACGCCATAACGGAAATGAGATGCTTAATGTAAGCCCCGACTGGAATGCCTATGAGTGTCATACATGAAAAAGGAAGAACCTGAGAAAGTGATATAAAAGGTCTTGGCTGAGTAGCCGAGTGTGAAGGAAACAAAGTTGTGTCGGAACATGATCGGACCAGGAGATAATTCGCTCTCGGCTTGGATTATGGGATCCGGGACTACCCTGGCATAAACTCAAGGTCTTCCATGCTTGGTAAGTCACGAGTTGCTCGTGGAAACGAGGCCAAAGCCAAGAAAACACCTAGGTAGGCTGGAGCCAAGGATCTCAATTCTTTGTTTTGAAACGGGACTGTCATTGACCTATTTATTCTCCAGGGGGATTATCTTGTAGAGGTCGAGATTTTGAGACTCACTCAATTCCTCTTGACGCTGCTGTTGTAAAGCTTTCTGTAACGGGTGTGTTTGTGTGTATGTGTGGCCAAGGAGGTTGGTAATGGAGGACTGTGACACCGACCATCCAAGATTATCGTATAATCATTTACTTAATTGATTAATTATATATGTACCCAAAGAAGTTGATACGATGCTTCTTCCTTAAGAAACATAAGTCTTATTACTTATTATTGTTATGTAACCTGTTAGTCATGCACACGGTAGAGTCTGGTTGATCATGTATTAATATCTAATTATTAATATTGATGAAGGTATTTTAAGTTATTAAGTGCTCACTAATTCTCAACAAGTGTATTTGTGTATAATTATAATATGTAGTAAACACTCTGGCCAATATGATTATAAATATATTTTCCTATTAATTTTTTGTATGCTTTAATATGTAAACTGGGAAATTCATATGAAATAGTTACTTAAATTAATTAAGTTTGGTATTCATTAAGCTTTAAGAACTGTGGTTGTAGAAGATTACATTTTTTATTTTCAGTTATCTTTTGATCTCTTCATGAGCCAATTAATTTTAATTTCTTTTGCTGTTACTCTGTTAAGTAGGCATACTGGAAATGCTATATATAATCAGTTATAATTGTAGTAGAACTTGACTTTTAATTGGAATGTTGATATACATTTGTATGAATAAGTATAGAGTAACTTTTCATGGTAACTGATTCGTTTAATTCTGTCACAGAACAGGATATAAAAATTGTGAAAAGAGTCATATTCATGACTCTCCTAACAGTTGGTGGCATCATGTAGTGTGAAATTAAGACCTCATAAAGTAGGCATGGCCTTGAAGGAGAGGAAGATTGCGGTATGAACAAAGAATGATATGATATTAGAAAGACTAAATATGTAGAGCCTTTAGCAAAAAACTTAACAGAAACCTGAGGTAAGGTTTCATTTTAAAGGCACCACAGAAATAACGGAGTTTAAAGTAATGCGTATCAATGGACTTTACTCATACTAAATGTTATTAGACATACAGCATGTTCTGCTGTGTTATTCTATATCCAGTGATGATAAATAAGCAGTAGCAAAGATTATGATGATTACGTTTGATAAGGTAAATCAGAATGAGAGTAGGGGAAACATGAAAAAGAAAAAGCCAGTAGGATCTCTGAAAGCCTCATTTAAACCCCCATTTCCCCACCCATCACCCTTAACTTAATGTGTCAGTTTGCTTACAGTTTTATTTGGCAATTAGCACAGGTTTGAAATCATGGCCGTCTTGTGTATAGTGGTTACAAGTAGAAATAATAATAAGCAAATCAGTTGTCTAGGTTAAGTGAGGTAAGCTTCTCATAGGTTCTGTTCATGTCTACAAATGTCACACCTGCTTTTAAGTACACATTTACCTAGATCTTCGTATCCTTCCTAACTACATTTATTTATTTTTCTCTCATATAGTTAAAACAAAACCCGTAAAGCTCAAAATCACAGCATCATTCTAAATTAATTCTAAGTGTAAGGAGTCCGTTGATGTGAGTATCTTTTAAATCATCCAGATCATTTGTTATTTCTGTGATGCCCCCAAAGTAAAGTTATTCAAAATACATCTCTATGTAAGGTTTGTATGTAATAATGATAAGTTTTCCATGATACAGGAGAATCTGCTTTCATATCACTGTGACATGAAATTTTCTCTCTCCAAATCATTGCACTTTGTCCAGAAATACATATTACATCAATTAGATTATAATTCAACTAAAAGGTAAAGTATTTCTGGGTTACCAGATTTTAAGATTAAAGCTAATATTTTGGCTACAATTTACGAAAGGGACCCTCAGTCAAATGGAACATGTGATGCCTGGGGAAAAGTGTATCTTACAGCTGTATTAACTGTGGAATCTGCTGAAATTTCACATGGAATGGTAAGATTTATTGTAGAGAGTATATTAAAATGGGAGCATAGTTGGGATGATTTTTCTATCCTATGATACAAACAATTTGATAGTAAGACGGACAACAAGACTAGAGAAAATATGGGGTCATTTCATATAAAAGTATGTGAAGAGAACCAGACTTACCTGTAGTATATGTATTTTATCTGATTTCGATGCTGTTTGAAAAAGGATGTGATCAAGAATTCATTGTTTAAATTCTTTTGTTGGTTGTGGTTGTTCAGTAGCAATGAACAAACAAAATGCCAAGCAGCTGGATGTGAACAGGCTCTGCAATTGTTCTTGACTGGTAGCAGGCTGCAGATGAGAGTGTTATTGTTATGTTTGAGCAATAATGTTGAAAATTAAGGTAAGTCTCAGATGTTTGGTGAAGTCAGGTGAGGTGTTCATTGGTTCTGTTTCATTTAGTTTTTTGTGAAGTAAAACATTTCCCCTGATCTTTTTCCAGCCCTTACCAGTATCAGCTTATTAATGTGGTGTGTAAAAGAAAATGATCCAAGGTGCAACCTCATTTCTTCAGATTTATTCTCCTTAAAAATTCTACCATTCCATAAGAAATTGTATTTGATTCCACAGGAAATTATGTCAGGGGCATTAATATACACTTTTACAAAGGCAGCTACATATAGACTATTAAGAACTTAATTGTATTATAGTTTAACATTATTAATAGTATGTGAAAAGGATTTGTCACATGTCGTAAGGGATAGAATATTGATGTATGATATTTTTTTTTTTTCAAGTATATACACTAAATGATTTCAAAATTTTGTATATAGGACATTATGTAGTCATATTGGTAACTTCTACAAAAGCTCAGTTCAGTTTTTTTTCAGTTTCAATGCTTTATTCCTTGATAAAGGAATCGGGATCTTAATGCTGTCAACAAGTACCCCTGTATAATATTACCAGAAGCATCTGGCAAGTGTTGCGAGAACAAAAGCCCATAATTTTTAATTTCCTGCAGATCTAGCTAAATGGTATGAAGTACAAGAGAGAGATTCGGAAAGTATTTGTGATAATTACAGCATTTGGGAACTTTTGGTTGTACATAATTTTTTATTCATGGTGATACCTATTGGATAATGCATGGTGAAGAACAATAAAAAAGCTGAATAATGGGGGAAATGTGAAGATGTATTTGTGCAAGAAGTTAGCCATGCTTTCCTAAGTTAATATTTTTATGTTTTGCTTTACATGCTTTAATCACATTATTAGATACCACATTTAACTTTTCCAGGATGGCAAGAGACATGCAAGGATAGAATTAAGTAGACTAAGATGTTATAGATGTTTGATATAGATCATGGAGAGTCAGGCTTGGCTGTGGATAATAGGCTCCTGTTTCAGGTAGAGAATGGACATGCACAAATTAGGCCATTGTTCATTTGTTCCTGCCACCACTTTGCTTGGGAGAAGCATTTTGGTTATTTATATTGAACTGTACTTGTTTTATGAGAATTAATTTTTTGCTGTGTTTTCTATAAGTCAGAGCATGACAACTAGAGAGTGATGTGTGCAAATGAGGTTTTTTTTGAGATGTTCCAAATACTACCATGTAAAGATGGGAGTAGTTGTGTAAAAGAGAAAATTAAGTTTACTGCAACAATTAGGTCATTTGTTATGATCAGCCAACACTCATCCTGTGTTTTTATTGTCATACACAGTCTAATATCAAAATATTCCATAATTGAAAATTTCTTCTTCCTTGGTGATTGGCGTGATTAAGGAAATAACTGAGATAATGTGTATTATATCCTTTTTTTTTTATGCCCATTCTTCAAGCTTGGTGTGTAGCTTGTCGAGGCAGATCCTTCAAAAAACTGTGATTGAATTTAAAAAAGGAGATATTTTAGATTTGCACCCATTTATGAGCTTTATTTTGAGTACCTTACTTATTCTTCGTTATTCATTGTTGGTAATGTAACCACTTGATTTTAGGTTTGGAAAGTCACCTGATGTCGAATCTTAAACAATTTGAAGTTTTCATTGAATAAGTGAAGTACATTGCAAATTTGATTATTCCTGTAAAATGTTTTATAAAGTGTATTAAAAAATGAAATGCCTTTTACATTTTTTGTACTTCGCATATCTTAAATTACGTATTTTAAGTAACATTGTATACTTCCAGCTTGAAAACAGTGTATTTTGTTTTTATTTTGTCCCATATATCTCCTGTTGATACAGCAGACTCATTTAGAAATTTCTATTACAAATATTTTTATGCATTTAAGGTATAAGTGTCATCCCAATGTGAAAGTATAATCTGTTAAAGAGTTTTCATTATCAAAATGTCTGTCTATCAGTTTCTCTGATGCCTGTTCTCTCCAGGAATTCCCTTAAGGCAGTAGCCACAGCAAAAGACTCTACTAAACTGGTGAGCTCTAGTGCCCCTTCTTAGCCTTTAGTGCCTCACCCTTAACAGGCCACTGGCAGAGGGCAACTTTGGCATTGTATTTCAAGAGGTTCCTACCAAATGTTCCTACTGACTCCTCCCTTATGTGTTTACCCAATGTTCCTGCCAGATGTTCCAGTCTATTACTTCTACCAAATGCTCCCCACCTTATATTTCTTCCTATTACTTCTGCCTAATATTTCTTTGTAATGCTTCTGCTTAATGTTCCTGCCTACCTCTTCTATTTATTACTGTTACCATTTTGCCAAAAGTCAGGGCTTGTGTATGGTGTTCACAGTTAAAAAATCTAGGTACGAAGAATGAATTGTGTGAGTTTTGTGGTGTCAAGTGTTATGTGCAACAAGTAGAGATTGAATGTTCATGGACATAATGCCAGCAGTATACATCTTGGTCAGGCAGAAAGAAATGAGTGCTACCAGTGTCAGAGAAGTGCAACTACAACTCACTATGCAGCCATCACTATCCCTCCCGATGCCAAGGTGGGTAGTGCCAGTAACATACCTGCCTGGTAAGTGACTGCCTACTTATTAAACAGTTTTTAGTATATATATATATATATATATATATATATATATATATATATATATATATATATATATATATATATATATATATATATATATATATTTAAGTATATTGTCAAATTTCATTTTCTGTTTGCAGATGTTTGCAAGATTTAATGAACAGTAGCCGAGCCAAAAGCTGTGGGTGGGGTACACAGAGGAGACATGGCTGACAGAATGGCACGGCGCAGGGTCAAACTATATGCGCTAAATGCTGACCGCCAATGGGACGACAGGGGTACTGGCCATGTCACATCCTCGTAAGTTTAACATTAACTTTTTTTGTGTGTATTATGACTAAAAAGATAAGTTCTCAGGTTGAATGTGAATAGCTTACTGTATTGTTTATATTACCTTAAGTGTGTGTGGCAACTGAATGCCTTAGTTGAGAGTCTTTGTTTGATGTTCTCTTCCTTTGTTCCCATAATCTCTGTATGAAAAAGAAACAGTCAATCATTCAAGACATTTTCGTGTCTCGATAAATTATTGAAGATAAAAAGATTTAATTGTCAGGGATAGAACATGTATTGAAGTCACATGATTGTAAAATCATTCTCTGCTTCATTAATGATAATGTGTACCAAAGAATTAGCTTGCATTTAGTCTATGTAAGTTAGGTGTGGAAACAAAAGACCTCCAAAACTTTTGAAAGGTGTTTATGTGCTGAGTCTTACAATTTAATTTTCTTGGTGCTTCGTCTATATTGTTAGTGATTGTGACTAGGTATTTTGAAGACAGTTCCTGCTGTTTCCTGTAGGGTCACTATTATAGGATAAACATTCATTCTTTTCCCCACAGATATGTAGAACGGTTAAAAGGCATGTCCCTTCTAGTGCGTGCAGAATCAGATGGTTCCTTACTCTTGGAGTCAAGAATTCAAGCAGACACAGCATATCAGAAGCAACAAGGTACACTCATTGTTTGGTCGGAAGGAGAACATTTTGATTTGGCACTGAGTTTTCAAGAAAAGGCTGGCTGTGATGAAATTTGGGAAAAAATATGCCAGGTAAGTTTTTACTCCAGATTTATACTGCTTGATGAACATCACTTTTCTTCTCTGACATTACAGTGTTCTCTTGGGAATTGGCAAATTTAAAGTGCCTTTTTTCAGATATCTGAAACATAAGGAAAAATTTTTTCCCCTTCTTTTAAGGTACAAGGAAAAGATCCTAGTGTAGACATTACTCAAGATATTGTAGAAGAGAGTGAAGATGAGAGATTTGATGATGTGTCTGATTCAAATCCATGGGTAGAACTACCTCCATGTGAAATAGGCAGATTGGAAGACATAAATGAGGTAAGTGTTTTCTGTATCTTAATAATATGAGAATTACCTTTGTACTTAGTTGATTATCTCGATAGCAAGGTTCATGTTGTGAATATGGGAAATGCTGAAGGAAGGGGTATGAGGTGTTTATAGATGGTCTCATTTTGTATGTATGGGAGCTTTGAAATTAGATATTTTGTCAGAGGAGAAGTGGGTGCTAATATTTTACCATTGTGTAAAGGAAATGTAGAAATATAATGTATAACTGAAAGAGCAACAGTGTCACTAGCTTCTACATTTTCTCACTCAAATCTTCCACCATTGCTGTCATCAGTAAACAACAATTGTCTTCTTTCCTAGCCCCCCATCCCCTGCAGATTGCATACTCACTCCTCTCCAAGACTTGTACTTACCTCCCTTATGACTTCATCCACGAGAAATACTTGGAGGAAAATGTAATGTATGTGGCACTTACGGATATGGAGGAAGCATACGGTAGGGTTCATTGTGATGCATTGTGGAAGGTACAGAGTTACCTTGTGGAAGGTGCCATGACTATATAGGTTAAGGAGAAAGTTACTAAATGCAGTGAGGAGTTTTAACAGGAAGAGTAAGGCATATGTGAGGGAGGTGTTCCAGGTAAAGTTAGGTCTGCATTAATAATGTGTGATATTACTGTGGTAGTTTAATCTGTTTATTGATGAAGTGTTAAGGGAGGCAAGTGTTGGAGGTTTAGTAAGAAAATGCCTGGTGCATGCAGGAAAGTTAGTGAGCTCTAAAGAAAGACATTTTTTTTTTCCTTTGCAGGTAATAAGTAACTGCTTACACTCTCCTGTTAGGCGAGAAAAGTTGGCAATAGCCCTGGAAAATGAAGGTTATGTCAAGAAGTTGGTGTCCGTATTCCACACGTGTGAGGATCTGGAGAACATGGAAGGTCTTCATCTTCTATATGAAATCTTTAAGAATATCTTTCTGCTCAACAAAAATGCACTCTTCGAAATTATGTTTGCAGATGACACAATATTTGATGTAGTTGGGTGCTTGGAGTACGACCCTTCCTCACCTTATCCGAAGAAACATAGACAGTACCTCAAAAGTATAGCAAAGTTTAAGGAGGTAAGCTTTTGATGCTAAATGAATTTTTTTACTGAAATTTCAATAGATATAAAAGATAAAACTATTAAACCAAATGGACATTGCAGGAATTTAGGTATACCCAAGAAATACAGGTTCTATTTTTCATATTCAATCCAGCCTACATATTAGAATTGCCTTTAAGATTAAGACAGCTTCAAAGATATTTATTGATGGAGCTTACACACAGTTTAGATTTGATAATTAATTATTTGTATTTATAATGCTTTGGTGAAGAACTCCCCACTTTTGCCCTAAAGCCATTTTTTCCCTTTTATCAAATACATTTGTTGGACTTCTGTCCTGTATCCAACCCTTACCATTTTTATCAGTGACCTCGTTTCACCACATAAAATCAGTTGACTTACATTGAAGATTCAATTCTCAGTCATACCATATTGGAAGATTCAGCTCTTTGTCATAATTTCCCCCCCTCCCCCCAAATGATCTCCACTTGTATTGATTTATCTGCATTTTGTCTGCTACTTCTTGGATTAAGATTACAATAGTGTTCTCAGTGGTGTGGACATAGTTGAGTAAAGTTTAACATTTTTAAAAGTAAGCTACTTCCTTTCATTACTTACTCATATCCTCTGATAGTTTTCTGGTTCTACCTCTCTTGTGACCCTTTGCTTCAGATGTGGAATGATTTCTACCTTTTATGGGGTATTTTTCTTACTTATGGGAAGGCTCAAGCTCCAGTACTTGACTGAGTTGAGTGTTAAGAAATCCAGCTTATCAGCATTACCACTGACATAAATATTTGTTTCACTTTCCTGCAATGCATATTTGATTCCCATTCTCTCATTTGCATCATACTTTGGTTATGTTCAATAGATATGATTGCTTTCATGCTTCCAATGTTTATTATGTCTTATATTATGCAGCTTGTCCCTGCATCATATAATGACTGTACTGCTGCTGGCAAGGCAGGGGTGGATAATGTGATGTCAGTTTGTTTCTTGTGACGATTAGGCTTTGTGTCTCTTTACTTGCCCAGGTTCAGTACCTTTAAGAGCATGGTATTATAGATTCATGTATATGTTTTTTACATGTTGACTGAGAGCTTTGTGATGCATCTAGTTATGGGGATAGCCGTTGCTTGTTTAAGTTTATTCTCCAATTTTGATTGGTTACATTACAGCAGGCAATCGTTTTAAAGATGCTAGATACTTTGTTACTGTAAAATTGATTATTCTATAGTGGTTTTGTGTACTTGATTAGGTAAAGTATGGTAGGTTTCTTCCTTAATCAATTATCCAAGAACCAAAATTTGGCTCTTGAATCGGTTGTAAACCCCTCTGTTTTGTTATGCATGAATACTTGACCTTTGTGGATATTGTTTCATTAATGAACTGTATTTTCAGGTAATTCCCATCGAAAATAGTGAGCTTCTAAGTAAGATCCATCAGACTTATCGTGTACAATACATTCAGGACGTGGTCCTTCCCACCCCAGCAGTGTTTGAGGAGAACATGCTGTCCACTCTCTCATCCTTTATCTTTTTCAACAAAGTGGAAATTGTCTCCCTCATTCAGGTAAACACAGTACTTTTAATGAATTTTCTTGTGTTTTTCTCTTGATAGAGTTGAAAATAAGTGGTTTGTAGTAGAGAATTATACCAATTATATTTTAGATATAGAGTAATGCACTGAAATTCTGTTAAATAATCTATGTAGTAAATTTTTTTTGAACTGAAAACAACATAAATTTTTTTAACTTGTCCCTATCATTCCATGGAGTTGGAAGGCATGTGGTGTTACTGTGAGTGGAACTTTAGTATTTAATCTCTAGCTGTGCTAAACTTTTATCTGGCTTGGTAAGATTACTTATATCAGTAATTTTTAGCTTAGTTAATGAATCTGAATGTGTTCATCTATTCTTCTTACTCCATTCTCAGTTGAACTGGGTGGATCAGGTATGTACATCTTTCACATCATCACACACTTCTACAACTCATGCTCAGTGCATGAATATAAAACACTTACCTACTCATGATTTTTTTTTTTTTTTTTTTTTTACAAGCTGATTTGATTAGTCAGTAGAGCAGGTGTTCCAGGATTTTTTTTCTCTTAAAAAAATAAAGTTCTCTGCTCTCTGACCTAGAATTAGAATTAGGTAATGGCTGGGAGTTATGCACCTTGTTTAGAGGTGGCACCTGATCAACTTTCTTTTTGTTTTATGGTCTGTAACATTTTTTTTTTCTTGACATATCTCTCAGATCATCATCTCCCTTACCAGAGGATCATGACATTCCTCTGAATTAAGCTTCATTTGTAGTAAAGATATAAGTGCAGTATGGCTAGCTATGTTTGTTGCAATGAAGCTGAATACCCCCATGTGAAGTTTGCAGTGGTAGTTGCACTTTTTCACACATTTGTTTGCTCCTGACATGTGCACAGTGTGTAGGAAATGGATTTTGGTACTTAGTTCTGATGGCATGCTTTTTGAACAACAGCTGTGTATATATATCCATCTATGATGCCTGTTCTCTCTAGGAACTTTCTCAAGGGGGTGGCCAAGGCAAAAGAGTATCCATTACTAGTGAACTCTACTGACACTTTTTAGCCTTAAGTGCCTCATCCTTAACAGGCCACTCATAAAAAGCATATGAATCTTCAGCAATGAAGGGTATGGTTTCTTGGGTTTACTGATGATTGATGCAGGATCTTGGGTTTAGAACTCAGGGTACCTCTCTGGCTGAGGATGCTTCTGAATATTTCCTTACCCAACAAATGACTTAAGTAGCCAGAGTCTGCTCTTGACTGTACATGTTGACCCTGCACCATTACAGACTTGTACAGTGCTGTTGGTGCTTCCTCCAACATTTTAACCTTTTTGGTGTACTGCCTCACAGTACACAGTACGGGGGGCTGGAAATCCTCCCCTCCAATTTCTGCTTTTCCAAAATAGGAACGGAGAAGGGGCCAAGTGAGGATTTTC
>JAYMFT010130372.1:0-13047 GCA_038088735.1 Panulirus argus | reverse complement strand
ACTACCCTTCCTAATCTGCCCACCTCCCACCTTTCTCATGCCACATGCATCTCTTGCACATGCTATCACTGCTTCCCATGCCATTCCTCAACCACTCCCCTCACATCATTTGCTCTCACCTTTTGCCATTCTACCCTCAATATCTCTTGATATTTCTTCACACTTTACCTTATCCTCCTGCCCCAGGAATCCCTTCTATCCTTATGAGTATCATGCAGTGCTCAGGAAGTTGGCCATGTCCACCAGTCGTGACCACAGGCCATAAAGTGTTGTGATGTTGTGTATGCATCTATATGTAGAAAGGGCATGGCAATTAAGTAGTAAGAACTCATTTTTATATGGTTGTTGCATCATTGGCATGAAGGGTTTTGGTATATGATGAAATGGGTTTGTAGTGTTTTAGAGATGGGTGATGTCTAGAGTGTAAGCAGGAGAGTGCAGCTTGTGTCTGTCTGGGGTATGTGGTTTTAGATGGGTGTTTATCTGGTGGTATGGAGTTTAAAACTGAGTTAGGAGATTGGTTGTATAGCATTTGCTGGGTTATTTCAGTATGTATGTATTTAGTCATTGTTGTTTGTTAGGGATTGTAGGATCTTTTAGTAAAAGTTACTTAAGTGTGAGGCGGGGTTAGCTTTTTATTTTTACTTGGGTGTTGGTGGTTAGTTGGTTTTGGAGTGAAATGCATTGCTTCCCTAGTTTCGTAATGTAATCTACTGTATGAGGACTTGTCTTCAGTATGCTAATGCTAAGGTGAAATTATAAAACTTACATCAAAAAGAATAAGTTGTTTGTAAAACCTTTTGCCACACTGTTTTGTGTAATATGTATGTAGGTTGTGACAAGCACCAGAGATATTACTCTGCATGAGACTGTAGTGTCAGATTTTATTCTTCCAGGTTAATTTATAATGGCTGACTGCTCTGCAGTGATTTCTAAACTTAAGTATGGAATTTCTTCCCATTTTTTTTGGGGGGGGGATATATAAGTTGTTGCTAATCTAAGATATTTAAGTATTGAAACAAGTCTGCTTTATAAATGAAAAATGAATATGCTACAGAAAATACTTCTGTATCTGCTAATTGGAGTTGAGTTGACCTATTTAAATTTACTATCAATCTTTCAAGTTTGAAAGTAAAATCTTTCAGGTGCCTTAAGGAATGCATGGAAGGATAGATCAATGTCCGTTAGTCACAGTTAGGTACTCTTGAAGGTGTAGTAGTCCCAGCAGTGATGTATAGATATGAGTCTTTGGCTTTGAATGCAAAATAAAAGAAGGTGGACACATTGGAAAATTAAGTCCTTAGAGCAATTTTTGATAAGGCAGGTTGATTAAATGAGGATATCAGAGAGAGATACTGTTGTATGGGCAGTTTGATTGACACAGCCAAGCAGGGCAAGCTAAAATGGTTTTGGCATATGGAGAGGATGAGCAAAGAAAGACTGAATGGTAGGATCTGTGTATTAAAAGTAGATGGAAGGAAGGAGTGAAGGAGACTGGAAAGTCAAGACCTGAACATTCAGGAATTGAAGTGTCATGCATGAGATAGGGTGAATTAGATTTATGTGCTGTATTGGGGACAATACCTGCAGAGGGGTGAACTGAGGCATACAGAGAAGTCAGTTTAAAGCGAAATAGTGTTTTGGCTTGCCTGTGGAGGGTAAGCAATGGTTTCAGTACTTATACATGAATGCTATAGTGTATGCCTGCAAGTATAGCTTTTGTTCATTTGATTTTGATGCTGCCTTAGTAAGTTAGGATATGCAAAAAGGTGTAAAATAAATGTTTTTCTGCTAACAAAAGTAAGATAATGAGGTACATTAGTGGGTTGAGATGGGTCTGTTCAAATGGGGAGGAATTAGAATGCAATGAATATCTTAAAAGTTAATGTGTCACTGGACAGAACTGTGGGGCTGAAGTGAATCACAGAGTAAAGGTTTTGTGCACATTTAAGAGAGTGGAAGGAAAGGTTAGTGTGTATGGTCAGAAATAGGTATAGCAGTCATGGTGGTATTGTACAGTTGTTGGATTTTGGGCCTTGCATGCAAAGGAGTTGGTTGGGTTGGAAATTAAATGCCAGAGAAAAATATATTACATGATGTGGGTTGACCTTGTGAGAAGTGATATATCCAGAGAGAGATGTGTGATTGAGCATATTCTGATTGATAGGGCAATGAAGGTGTATTAGAGTGGTTTGGGTTAATGGAGAGGATGAGCAAAACGAGATAAACAAAGGGAATCTGTGTGTTAGACGCAGAAGGAGCAAAGAGGAAGGGGGAGACTAGTATGAAATGAAAGGACAGAGTAAAGGAGACTTTGAGTTATCAGGTTTCTGAACATTCAGGAAGGGGAGAGGTTTCTGTAGGATAGAAAGAATTGAACTGATGTGGTCCACTGTGGAAGATTTGGTTGTAAATAGAGTGAACTAGGAGTACAAAGTGGTCAGGGTGAACCATAGAAAAATCTGTGAGGATTATCTGTGGATGATGCTCACTGGTTACAGTATATTATACATTATAACTAGAGAATGAATGTTTGCAAGCAAGGCTGCTGTTCATCTGTTTCGTATGCTACTGGCAGAAGGAGGTATTAAAGGCAGTTACGGGTTTAAAAACTTAACTGATGATGCTCACATGTGAGGACTTAAACCAGTAAAAAGTGTTTCAGTTTCTTTTGATTATCTATCAATATTTAATATTGCTGTCTTGAAATATTAGGGGTGATATGTTTATGAAAATTATATTTTTACATAGAAATACATCATGAATACAAATGCTGGTTAGTCAGTCAGGTGTAATTAATTTTAGATTACTCTTTTCAATAACAAAAAGAGGTGTTCTTTCTATATCTGGCAGTGAAACTCCTCAAAATCTATACTGGATTGAGAAAAATTATATGCCTCAGAAAATGCAGAAAGTATGTGAAAAATTGTTCTCCAGTGAATGATATATAACTTCACTTGTCTTAATCAGTAAACAGCTAGACTCATTATTTGTTTATAGAAAATGCATTTGAATACCAGTATGCAATATATGACAGCTCTAGAAAATAAGAAGTGAGGGATGTTCTTGGGAAAGTAATACATTTATAATGAAAAATAAAAGTTATTTTGCAGTTTTTTATTTTTTAACCAGTGTAAATTATGGTAATGACGACACAGAATACAGTATGATTTGCATGACAATTTATATACATATATATTTAATCCTTAAACTATGAAGCCCCAAAACTAGGGGATGTCCCATTACAGGGTTCACAAAAAAGATATTGAAAATAAATGACTTAGGCATCAGTTGATAAAGGATATCAAGAAAACCAAGCAGACTCATTTGGTGCTGTACAGATTTTAAAATTTGTGATTGTGCTGATGATCCGCTAGCTGTGTTATTACTGCTGACATGACATATTATGTCATCACCTCAGGACTTAATAACCAACACCCTTAATTTACATAACTCACACGTATATTCGTTTTCATATTTATAATAATAACACACCTTATACTTTTGGAGACTCCTTGTAACATAGTATCCGGTGAATTACAGATAATAGCATGAAATATTTCACATCACACAGTAGGTTTTTGCAGACAGTATAACATATTTATATGACTCTCAGTTATATTGCTTATTACATTTTGATAACATAACATCATTTTCAGATATGTACATCAGTGCTTCACAAAATTGTGCCACAGCACAGTGTCCCTAATTAGATACTTTGTTCTTAATGAACTTGTGGAAAACTTTGGATAGTGTTTGGTTTTGTCCACAGTGCACTTTTCAAACCTCTCTGTTTCTTCCCCCTTACTTGGCCTCCTATATCTTTCTTATTGTTGGCTAATGGCAATATCTTTTATATCCCCTTTGTACATCCCTGAACTCTTTCACTTTATGAAATTTCCTTTTGAACAATATCACTCCCCATTTTGCATGCATTTGTGCATCTGTGTGTGAAGGGAAAGAAGAAAGAAAAATATTGTTGAAGACTTTTCAGTAAGATTAGTATTTTCATATGAGTGATGAAGAGCACTTGCATATCTTTTCTCCAAATATATGTCTGCATATTTTTCTTGGAAGGGTATTTATTTTTCTGAATTTTTATGATTACTAAGAGTATGCCAAAAGTTAAACAGGTCTCTGCATATGGTCTTAAGGCCACACGAGAAAAACTTGTGTTGTAGATGAATGCACAGTGAAAAAAAGAAATTTGATGAAAGGTTCCGTATTACTGTATTGAGTATTTCTTTATGTGAATGGACATAAAGTTATTTTCGTCACATTAAATTAACATGATTGATTGGTCTTTAGATTTATCATATTACACTATATTGGACCATGAGGTATGTTTAGGGATGTATTTGATGTCCGTATGTGTCATGCTCATAAGAATATAAACTTTATATTCGTATTGTATCATGCTTTTTTATAGGTTTATCATCCTTAAACTTTCTTTACATAACTACTTTGATCACTGTTGTCTTAGTGCATAATGATCATGTAAAGTTGATCTTCATAGATTTGTTTACTATATGTAGATGGCTAAACTTCTTGACAGAGCAAGATAAGGAATTATTTAATGAAACTGTCATGTGTTTGAATCCAGTACATCAAACTATGTCACTAATGCTGTTTCCCTAGTAAAAGCTTTCAGCATTTCTAATCCCCAAATAATCCATTGTTAACATTATATTTGAATCTTTTTTTCCTAGATGGGTATGATTTAGTTAGCTCGTAGAGGTACTTTTTGTTACATTTGGAGGCAAAACAGTACTTTACTGTACATTGATAGAACAGTTTCAGATTCCTTTTTTCAAGTTTTATGTGCACAAATTAGTACATGTATTAGCCTTTGTTCAGTATATGGCACATGATAGGTAGCCTGTGTTAGCATCATAGTAACAGTATTGTAATGACCGTGGTTGTGGCATGTGGTTGGCCAGGCGGTTGAGGCAGCTGGAGAGCCGCATGTTACAGTTGGTGCAGCCGTTGCCGGCCTCTCTCACCCGCCAGCTGAGCACCTCCAGCAACCCATGGTAACCTAGGCGTGTGCCATGTTCACCAGCCACACTAATCCCTTTTTGTGTTAAAGTGTTTGGTCAGCAGCTGATGTATCAGCAGACCATTGTTTAGTTTTACCTACCAGTAGTTTACTGTAGCTTATGGCAGCAACAATGGCATTTTCACCAAATCATTTAGTGTTTCATAACAGGGCAATGAGACCTTTCACAGACCTGCTTGCAGTAGTGACATCTGTCATTCATGCCACAGCAGTACACTGCTTCATTCAGTTTTGATTGCATTCAAAAACTCTTTTCAAAGTTTAAGATTTGATAGTTTCACTTAGATTCAACCCTCATTTCTGTATTGGTATTTTTGTATTTGTACATACTAATATAATCTGAGTGTTTTAGTTAATATTTTAGTTACTACTTTAGTGTTTATTGTCAGTCAGCACCTGAAGCTCTTTGTGATTGTTTTAGCATATATGGTTTGTCTGTCGTGTTGAGGCATAACTACATGGCAATGTTTTATACATTTTGGTTAACTTGTATAGCATGATTGAATTAGTTTATACCATTTTATAAAGCTCTCCAGATTTATCGTTTATTAAGCAGATTTGTAGATATAATGGAACTTAAAATTATATCTTGTAAACTTTAGTAACCTCATGCTCAGGGAGAATGCAGCTTATATGGGTTGTTGTGGCCTTTCCAAATATCTTGTGTGCATTTTTATGTCTATACTTTTAAGTTCAGAATTTTTGTGATGCACTACATTCACTATCAGTATACAGTAAAAGTATTATTATCGTGGTGCTTGTCATACCAGGTTATTTGATAGTTTTTTGTAGTTGCACTAGATTTTTTATGTAGTAAAGGAATGTGATGTGATCGTTATCTCTAATTTGGCCTTCCACAGAACTGATCGTCGCAGCAAGCTGATCTCAGGACCCACTAATTTTAATCACATAAGTCATATGGGTCCAGGAGACAGTATAGAGATCCAGCGCTTAGTTGACCTGCCCTCTCGACTCAGTACTACTGCTGACCAACGCACACAACAGACACAGTCTATCCATAGGGTAAGTTCATGTTTTTCTCCAAACAAATTTTCCTTTACCATAGCTTACTTTTGGGTGAATGTTATGATAATTGAAGTGATTTTATGTAATGAGACCCACATCATAACACTACGTGCTGACCTCACAAATCTTATCGTTAGATTATTTCAACCAACTATAAGCCCCTTCCTGCATGGGGCTAGTGGCAATAGACATGAACAAAGTATTCTACACTGTGTGCTGACACTTCACACAAAAGACACTTTACCCCATCCTCCACACCAGTGAAAAAACTGGTTGGCTAGTTTCATTGCTGGCCGACATAGTAGTCATTCACATTGGCTTCACTCCTAAAACACTTTTAAACTCTATAATGAATTCCCTAGGGAGCAGTTCTCACTCCAGGTCTTCAATCTCTTTCAGCATGACATTCCAGTACATCAAGCAAACCACATGAAGGTTCTTTCTTATAATGATGACCATCGTAATACCCTAACACCATGTTAGCAACAACAAAAATGCAGCACAACTTTATACAGTTGGAACAATGGCTTACTGAGAACAAAATGTCAACATTTCCCCAGGTTTCATCAATCACCCTATTAACATGAGTCTAACTCACATCCTCCATTCATCTTGAATGGACAAACAATCCCACTTGACAAAACACCAACCATTCAAGGCATCACATATGACACACAATATTTGTTTCTTACAGCAATAACATCAAAGCAACACAGACTAAATACCCTCAGAACACTAACTGGCACTGAATTTGGAAGAAATAAAGAATTGCTCAGCATCTCTAACAATGATTTATCCTCTTCACTTTATAGTGCTCCTCATCTGGTATTCTGTCCTCTCAAAAGCAAATATAACAAAGCTGCAAATCTCACATAATAGTGCCCTTGGAGTAATCACAGGCTGCCTAGCTATTACAACTCTCAACATTTACACAATGAAACAGATATCTTCCAAGTACAGCCCCACCTCAATGTGCTTGGCACTCAGTTCTATGTCACAAGCAGTGGACGCCTCCCACCTGAATCACTCTATAACTAACCACCAACCCTCAAGTAGAAATGAAAAGCTTACTTATGCTTCACACTTCAGTAACCTTTTTCCACAGATCCCTCGGCCCCAACAAATAACACTGAGAAAGTATATACACGGAAAGAACTCGCCAAACTCTAAACAGCTGACTTCTCAGTTCGGTCTTGAACTTGTACCCTCCAGACATAAACCCATCAGAAACCAAACTCCCCCAGACAGACATAAGACACTCTCACATCTGTGTTCTGGACATCAACCATCCCTAATACTCTTGGTTGCTGTTTCCTGCGTTAACAAGGTAGTGCCAGAAACAGATGAAGAAAGGCCATGTCCGCTCACAACCATTCTCTAGCTGTTGTGTAATGCACCGAAACCCAGCTCCCTAGCCACAACTAAGCCCCCACAGACCACAGACCTTTCCATGGTTAACGCAGACACTTCACATGCCCTGTTCCAGTACATTGATAGCACACTGACCCCGGTGTACTACATCGTACCAATTCATTCTATCCCATACTTGCCTTTCACCCTCCTACATGTTCAGGCTCTGATCGCTCAAAATTTTTTTCACTCCATCCTTCCATCTCCAGTATGGTCCCCCAGTTTTCCTTGCTCCCTCTGCTTGACACAAATATCCTCATTGTCAACCTTTCCTCACTCATTCTCTTCATTAGCTCACCCTCTTTAGCTAACTTAACCACAAAATATGTGGTGTGAGATAGTTTGAGTAAGTAAGTAATGAAAGGGTGAGAGAGAGTTGTGGTAATAACATGGAAAACTATGTTCAAGTATGAGAAAATAGATCCATGTATATCCCTGGGGTAGGGGAAGAAAGAATTCTACCATTGTATTTCCTGTGTGTCAGAGAAGGTGACTAAGGGGGTAGGAACAGGGGGCTGGAAACCCTCCTCCTCTTGTATTTCAGTTTCTTTAAGATGGAACAAAAGGAGGAGCTCATCATATTTGAAAGCTTAAGCCCTTGTGTCTAGATATGTGAATGTAACCAAGATGAGAAGAAAGGAGATAGAGGTTGATTGTTTAAGAAAAGGAACCTGGATGTTCTGGCTCCTAAGTGGAACAGAGCTCAAGGTTAAAGGGGAAGAATGGTACAGAAATGTATTTGGAGTAAAGTCAGGTGTTAAGAGAACAAGATTGAAGGAAGGTGTACCACTACTGCTGAATCAGGAGTTGTGGGATTGTGTGAAAAAATTTAAGGAAGTGAGCTCTTTACTAATGAGGGTAAAAATGAAAGTGGATGGTTAGAGGTAGGTGATTATTAGTACTTATGAACGTGGCCAAGAGAAGAAAGATTGTGAGAGGCAAGTTTCTAGGGAGCAGCTGAGTGAGTGTGTCTGTCAGCAGTTTTAATGCAAGAGACCAGTTGTTTGTGATGTGTGATTTAACTGCAAGTGTAAAAATGTGGCAGTTAGGTTATAATTGGGGGGTGTGGGGTATTCATTACTGTGAATGGAAATGATGAACAGCTTGTGGAGTTGTGTGCTGAAAGAGCACTGGTAATTGGGATGCATACTTATTGATAGGCATGTAAATGAGAGATTTTTGAATGTGAATTTGCTGAAAGGGGGCAGCTGTGGGATGTCTAACCATTACCTTATGGAGGCAAGGATAAAGGTTTGTAGAGGTTTTCAGAAAAGAGGAAACAGTATGGGTGAGAAGAGAGTGGTGAGAGCAAGTGCTTTTGAAAAGGAAACTTGTGTGAAGACTAAGAAAGATTAAGTGTAGAATGGCAAAAGGTGAGAGTATGCAAAGCTAGGGGTGTTGGTTAGGAATTGGAGATATTCAGTGATGCAGCACTGGCATGTGTGAGAGATGCATGGTGGCATTTTTAAGGTGGAAGGAGGGCAGATTAGAAAGGGTAATAAGTGAAGTTGCTGGTGAAAAAGAAGAGAGATGTATATGGTGTTACTTACATGGAAGGAGCACAGATGACTGGGAGAGATATAAGAGAAAGCAAGAGGAAGTCAAGAGGAAGGTGTAAGAGTTGAAAAAGAGGGCAAATAGAGTTGGAGTGAGCAAGTATTTGTAAGCTTTAGGGAGAATGAGATATTTTGAAAGGAGGTAAATAATGTGCGAAAAATGAGAACAAATGAGAACATCAGTGAAGGGTGAAAATGGGGAAGTGGTAACAGGTAGTGATGAAGTGAGGAGGAAATGGAGTATTTTGAAAGAATATTATATGTGTTTGATAACAGGGTGGCAGATATAGAGTGTGTAGGTAGGAGTGGTATTTAAAATGAGAGAATCATGATGAGTGGTTTGATGAAGAGAGATTAGGCAGTGAAAGCCTTGCATTAGATGAAATGTGGCAAGTGGCTTGAGTGCATGGATGGTATTGCACTTAAAAGTTTTTTAAGGGGGTGACTGTTGTTGGTTGGTTAGTTGGGATTTTCAGTATATGTGTGGATCATGGTGAGGTGCTAGAGGATTGGCAGAGTGAATGTATAGTGCCATTGTATGAAGACAAGAGGATGAAGGTGTGTTTTCAAACTACTGAGGTATAAGCTTGTCGAGTGTACCTCGCTGCCTTCCTATACTACTCACCCTCAACAACAAGTCTATGCGAGACACTATATTTGATCAAGCTAAGCACCTAAAGACCACGGGTGAGATGTATAGGAAGATCTACATTAAGAAGGACCTCCATCCAGCTGTGAGAAGGGAATGGCAGAGATTACATGATGTGGAGAAAGCTGAGAAGTTACGTCCTGAGAATGTTGGCTGTGTGATCCACCTCAACACCTATGACAGGAAGCTTGATAAGGATGGTCATGTCATCGACCGGGAATCCACCGGTTTTCTAAATCATTTGCAGCGAGTTGGCAAGATAAAATTCATTTCATGGAATGTTAGTGGCATATTTACTAAATTAGAGAAAAATAATGTTCTACAGTTGTTGCTCATATATGATGTGATTTGTCTTAATGAAGTTAAATCTAGTATTTCAGTTGCATTCCCTGGGTATGTGATTTATAGTAGCAAGATTATTAGGTCTAGTGGGCGTGGAAGCAATGTAGTATGTGTGAGGAACAGTTTGTCTCATTTAGTACATGCTGTTAATACAAGTATCGGTTATCAAATGGGGTTACAATTTCAGAATTTTCGCAATATTTTATTTGGATTCTGTTATATCGGTGATCAAGTGTGGTTACAATTTCAGAATTTTCCCGGTATTTTATTTGGATTCTGTTTTATATCCCCTTGTGACAGCCAATTATTCACATGCAGCATTTGCTTCGATCCAAGAAAAATTACATTCTTATTATATGCACAATGGTTACATCCTTATTGGTGACATGAATGCAAGATTTGGAAGATCGGTAAGAGACTTACTTACACATATACAAAGTCTTCCGAATATTCAGTTATCAGATCCTCTCATTAATGATGAGATTCATGTTGTCAGTGGTAACACAGAGTTATTGTACTCCTTATGCACTGACAGTCAGATGGTGTCTGTTCTCATATACAACACACTGGCCTGACTGACAGTGACCATTAAAGGGAGAGTTGGGTACCATGTGGTAAGAGGGGGGGGTTGGCCTTGGTAGCTAGATGCATGTTGGACTAATTTTTTTGTTTTGGTTTCTTAATAATTCTTTCATAATGATTTGGTTGATAATAGGATGGGCTTTAAAGTTGCCTTGGGACAAATTAAAGCTCTTGCTGTTAGCAAATAAGACAGATTCAATTACGTTATGGGCAGCATAATCAGCAGAGGGGTATAAAATAACTGGATTTTTAAGGTCTGCAGGGTAATCATTTTCATGACAGTGTTTAGCGATAGCATTTTTGTGGTGTTCCCTGCATACTGAGTGACGGTACCAATAGCATTTCTCAATTATAGTTTTTTCAGTATGGTCAATGTATACATCATATATGCCTTACATTTAATTAAGGTCTTACTGATAGTGTTATTGTACTGGAAGGTAACATTACAAGCCCTGTTTTAAATATCTGTCTTACATTAGCGAAGTTGGGAAAATAGAGCAACACTAAACATTTAGACCTATCATCTTCTGTCACATTTTTGTTACTAGATTCATAAAATGTCTTCCTAGCTTCCCAGTAAGTCTTATATGAATGCATACGTCTACCATGTTTATGGGATCACATATCCTAAGTGATCGTATAAACATAGACATAACTACACACATTTTAACAGAAGAATCATGTACTGAAAAATAATGAATATAACTCTCAGAAGTGGGCAGATTAGGAAGGTTAGTGAGTGATGGGATAAAAAAGTAAAGTTAGAGAAAAAGAAAAGAGAGGTGTTTGGACATTATTTACAAAGAAGGAGTGCAAATGACTGGGAAATGTTTAAGAGAAAGTGGTAGGAGGTCAAGAGGAAGGTGCATAGGTTGAAAAAGAGGGCAAATGAGAGTTGGGGTGAGAAAATATCATTAAACTTTAGAGAGAATTAAAAGATTTTTGGAAGGAGGTAAATAGTGTGCGTAAGACAAGAGAACAAATGGGAACATTGATGATGGGGGCAAGGGGAAGAAGTGTTAACAGGTAGTGATGGAGAGAGGAGGAGATGGAGTGAGTTTTTTGAAGGATTGTTGAATGTGTTTGATGATAGAGTGGCAAATGTAGGGTGTATTGGTCGGGGTGGTGTGCGAAGTGAGACAGTCAGGGACCGTGGTTTGGTGGAGAGAAACGAGGTAGCGAAAGCCTTGCGGAAGATGAAATTCGGCAAGGCGGCAGGATTGGATGGTACTGCATTTGAATTTATTAAAAAAGGGGGTGACTCTTTTGTTGACTGGTTGGTAAGAATATTCAGCGTATGTATGGATCATGGTGAAGTGCCCGAGGATTGGCGGAATGCATGTATAGTACCATTGTACAAAGGCAAAAGGGATAAAGGTGAATGTTCAAACTACAGAGGTATAAGTTTGTTGAGTATTCATGGAAAAATGTATGGGAAGGTATTGACTGAAAGGGTGAAGGCATGTACAGAGCATCAGATTGGGGAGGAGCAATGTGGTTTTAAAAGTGGTATAGGATGCATGGATCAGGTGTTTCCTTTGAAGAATGTATGTGAGAAATACTTAGAAAAACAGAAGGATTTGTAAGTAGCATTTTTGGATCTGGGAAGCCATATTATAAGGTTGATAGAGAGGCTTTGTGGGAGGTCTTAAGAATATGTGGTGTCTGAGGTAAACTGATAGAAGCAGTGAGAAATTTTTATCAAGGGTGTAAGGCATGTGTACGAATAGGAAAAGAGGGGAGTGATTGTTTCCCAGTGAAGGTCAGTCTGCTACAGGGGTGTGCGCTGTCTCTTCATGGTTGTTAATTTGTTTATGGATGGGGTGGCTAAGGAGGTAAATGCAAGAGTTTTGGAGAGAGAGGCGAGTATGCAGTCTGTTGGGGATGAGAGGGCCTGGGAATTGAATTAATTTTGTTCGCCGATGATACAGCACTGGTGGCTGATTCGAGTGAGAAACTGCAGAAGTTGGTGAGTAAGATTGGAAAAATGTGTGAAAGGAGAAGGCTGAGAGTAAATGGGAATAAGAGCAAGGTTATTAGGTTCAGCAGGGTTGAGGGACAAGTTAGTTGGGTTGTGAGTTTGAATGGAGAAAAATTGGAGGAAGTAAAGTTTTTCAGATGTCTGGGAGTGGACTTGGCAGCAAATGGAACCATGGAAGCGGAAGTGAGTTATAGGGTGGGGGAGGGGGCAAAAGTTCTGGGAATGAAGAAAGTGTGGAAGGAGAGAACATTATCTTGGAGGGCAAGGCAAAAAAGAGTATGTTTGAAGGAATAATAGTTCCGACAATATTATATGGTTGCGAGGCATGGGCTGTAGATAAAGTTCTACGGAGGAGGGTGGATGTATTGGAAATGAAATGTTTAAGGAAAATATGTGGTGTGAGGTGGTTTGATCGAGTAAGTAATGTAAGGGTAAGAGAGAT